>VXAZ01006775.1:3181386-3221478 GCA_013399875.1 Gymnorhina tibicen | reverse complement strand
AAAAAAAAAAAAAAAAAAAAAAAAAAAAAAAAAGAGGTGTCCCAATAATGTCTTGTGATATAAAAGGAGTCAGGGAGGTGATCAAAGACTCAGACACATGAACAGGAGCTGTTACACAAGTCAGTGAGGGGTAAAATTACTGTGTCAGCTGGTCTACCCATGCGCATCCTCACTCACTGCTGCTGTGAAGGCAGTCCAGGGTGGGTTAGCTACACGTGAAAGTGCGCTACAGTGATCTGTGTTATCTTCAGCCTGACTGAGGCAAACACACAGACAGTTAGGGTGTTTCTGAATAGCTCACATTTGTCATGGTATGGGAACATACGTACACGTAAAGCTGGTATGTAGCAAGTTTAACAATTTATGGCCACCAAAGTTTTAACAGTCCTCTCTGGCTTTAAAGCAATAAAATATTTATCTTCGTATCACAGTTTGGTCAGAGGAACTTTAAATAACAGTTTACTACCAAAAGAAGTGAGCATAACATGTTTCTGAAAAATCTTTTTAAATTGTGCAAAATTGCAATCAACATTTAATCAGTTCAGTAGTTTCAGACTAATACAAGGGAAATATTTTTTTATGATGAGGGTAGTGAAACACAGGAACAGATTGCCAAGAGAGGTGGTGGATGCCTCATCCCTGTAAACATTCAAGGTCCATTTGGACGTGGCTCTGAGCAACCTGACCTAGTTTAAGATGTCCCTGATCACTGCAGGGGTGTTGCTAGTAGGTGATGAACTTCATAAGTGTATTCATTGGCATCTTTNCTGCAGGGGTGTTGCTAGTAGGTGGCTTTTAAAGGTTCCTTCCAATTCAAACTGTTCTGTCATTCTATAATTCTATTTATTTCAGGGAATGTTCTGGCATTCCCAAGTCTTCTAGGGCAGTATGAGTCTGTATGATGAAAGGACAAAACTGTGTGAGAAGCTTTTAGTCAGAGACGATAGTTTTACTTCATAAGTGTATTCATTGGCGTCTTCGACAATGGGATTTTTAAATGTTTTAATTGCATGTGTGAAAAGGCAAGGTTTTATAATAGCTATTTTTGAACACTGCAAAATGAGAAAATAATACCATGTTGTGGTAATAAGTGAACATTCTGAAAATGCCTTCAGAGCCAGGTAAACCTGGATATCGTAAAAAAAAAATATTGTGAAGAAACCAGCATGCCTACATGCAAAGCATTTCTTCATTCATCTTCTACAACCAGGTAATTGTCATCCCTTCATTTTTTTAACCTCATTCCTAGAAGACAAGGCTTACTAATGTTAGGTGGAGCACTCTCCAAGTGCTAATTTATATAATCCTTTTTATACTCATCCCTATCCCAAAGGATATCTTCCTTAGCGGGCAAGTCTCCAATAAGAACTGTAGTAAGAGTAAGGACTGGAAGAATTCATCTGTTGAAGATTTCTCAGGCTCTTAGAGAAACTGGTGCTGACCAGTTGTGGTCAAGAGTGGTGCAAGACCCTCTTAGAAATCTGCTTTAACTTGACTGGCCTCTGTATAATTGTATTAGCTCTGCCATTAACAATCAGGAGCTTTCAAGTGAAACTGCAACCACGGCCTGCTGGTGAAATCATCTCATTAGTGCTGTACCCGAAAGCGTGCCTCCTTCAAACTCTTTGGGAGCAGGAAAACACCGGCACAAAATTTCCGAGCGATAACCCGTTCACAGAGGGCAGCAGCCTCTCGCTGACCTTTGCTGTGCATCCAGTTACGCATGACAGAGCTCTTCAGAGCTCTATTGATGAAATACAGGACTGATAAGCAAAGTACACAGCTGAAAGTGAGAAGTAGCTCGAAAGGTCAGCTGCAGAGCAGGTACAGATGTACTCAGCTGCTAGCACGCTCTCCTACCTGGGGCAGAGCTCTCAGTCTTGCTGCCATTTAAAAAAATGTGTGTACAGTCAGTTTTGCAGAGTCCTATGCAATTATAAAATAATATTTTTTAAAAAGTGACAGGCTTCTAAATCATGCGGCATAAAAACATGTTATTTACATAAGTAAAGCAGAAATGTTTGCTGGTTTTCTCATTAAGTGCTCTTTTTTGGCAATACAAAGGTTTTCAAAATTTTTATCTGTTCATCAAGTCTTCAATTAATTCTCTAACCTCCAAAACAATCTTCCAAAAAGCCTTTGGGTCTGATTTTAGGAGACTTTGAGTCTCTTATGCATCTTAAAATAAATGAGGGCTAACATTTTTGAAGTCAATGGGCCTATATTTCTGACTGATATAAATCAACATAACTTTTTTTGACATTTCTCTTATTTCAACACTAGCAGAAGCTTAGCGGCCTTGTATCACTGACCTTATCTCTTCATTCCAAACAAACAGTATTTCTCCTGAGTCCTTGTAGTTAGAAGTACCTATTTATTGCAGAGACAAGAAAAACAGAAAGTAGGAAATTAACACTTTAAAAGGCCATTGAATAA
Source organism: Gymnorhina tibicen (assembly GCA_013399875.1). Classification (NCBI taxonomy): domain Eukaryota; kingdom Metazoa; phylum Chordata; class Aves; order Passeriformes; family Artamidae; genus Gymnorhina; species Gymnorhina tibicen. The sequence continues at coordinate 3,219,042 of VXAZ01006775.1, read as the reverse complement.
AAGTACAGGAAAACTTGCACTGCTAAAAGTCAATTAATTTAGATGGTTCACTGAGAAAAATATCTCAGATACTCTGCTGAGAAAATATGACAGCTTGGGTAATACACTTTATTTCATGGAACCTGCATGCATGAGACAGCTGTAGAAAGGAATTTTAATCAGTGTGTTCATTTTCTAATCAAAGCTGCTGCCCATCATTAAAAAAAGTGGCCTGCCAAGCTCCAGCTGAAGCCCAGCTTTGCACTGAGGCTGCTGGGAGCTGGGCAGACACGTGCTTCTGCTGACTCTGCACTGAGAAATCAACTTCTGGCAAAGGAGGTGGACAGCAGCTGGCTCTGCTCATGCTGTAAACTCCTGCAACACGAGTTGCCAGGCCTATGTGTCAGAGAGGGGTGTTGTTGTTTTTGGTTTTGTTGGTTGTTTTTTTGTTTTTGGGTTTTTTTTAATGGGAGGGCTAAGGCAGCAATTATAACATTGAACCAGGCAGAAATTAGTTTGGGTTGGTTTTTTTTTTTTTTTGCAAATAGACATTCTTTAGGTCACAGTGGGGAATTCTGACATTGCAAAGGGGATGAATGAATTAGTAGGCAAAGTAAGAAGAGTCTCTACTTGTAGCTGTAATGTGCAAATGCTGCCAGCACATCCGTACAGGCTATTGGATCCATGCAGAAGTCTAGGAGGCTTCAAAGAGCTTTTTAACCCATGGAAAATGCTACATGTGAAAGTTAATGCTTTATGAATTGCCATGTAATACAAGGGGAAAGCATAGATCATTGTAATGGTGAACATAATTTATGCCATAATGAATCTTAAATGATGAACTAATTTGTGTTATTTCTAAATTAGGAGGGAAGGATATAGCAAGCCACAGGCCCATCCCTAGGGAGCTCAGACTAACTCCACTAACACCTATTGGCTTGTGCAATGCTGATGAATAAGCTCATTCTCTAGGGCTGAGTGGAGACAATCCATCACTGAATACAGAGAAATCTGCAAGCAGCAAAGATTGCAATGAGCCATTTATAAGTGAGGAGACACTTCCCAGGAATCACAAAAGGCAATTTGATAGCAAAATAACTTCACATCCAAAACTCATATCAAAATCAATGTAAAACTCTATGTGTGTTTCCCAACGTCACTACAGACAGCAATGGAAAGAATAGGAGGTAGAGATATTCCAAGTTCCAAGTGCACACACAAATTATAGATAGTCTCTAAAATCTGAAAACCTGCTAAAATCCAAACATTTCCACAGGATATATCATGCACCTAGCAGCAATATATGGGTGGACAGTGTGCAGTAGTGGATATTTCACTGAAGTAGAGCTGTGAATGTCAACATGGCCAGCTCCTAAGAACTCTCCTCTCTTTTGTCGCTACAGCAATATATGTAAGAGTTCGGTGCAAGGAGCAGCTGAGGGTTAGTGGGACAGATCCTCAAAACTGAACCACCAGAATAATAAAGAGGAAATTGATACCATTGTTTTATCACAAGACAAACTATCACTTGCACAAGTGTCAAATTGCCAATGCAGTGTAATAAAAAATTGCGTAACACAACAAAATGAATGGACCTTTGAAGCCCAATATTATACAAAATGCTCCTAAGACATTAGATGTTGCTTAACTGCTGAAAACAGGAGGGATAGTCTAAAATAGGTGAGCAGAGTCCAATCTTGAGCAAACAGAGAAAGATATCTCCAGAGGCCACTTTCTCCCATCCTAAGATAAGCACCTAAGGGGCTGTGAATCACTAGCTGGGAAGTGCCTGACTCCTCTCATCCTAAAGAATGGAGGTGTATCTTCAAGCTGCTGTCTAATATTTAAACAGGCAAAACAAATTCGGATTAAACCTTAGAGACCACCTGTGATGAGTCCGGTTTGTGTGCCTTGTTCACTACAGTTTATAAACTGAGTTACAGCAAGATTTTCCTCTCACTGAAGCTGGCTGCCTCTGTTACTGTGTATTCACATCAGTATTCCCTTGGAAAAGCTAAACATTTCCCGCAGCAAGAGAAGGGTCTCTACCGACAGCTAACTCCTGGTTAGATGCTGTATCTGTAGCAGTGACCTCTTGATAACTGAAGGATTAAATCTGAAAAAGAAGGTCTACATGTGTGCTGGAAGGAGGGTGGAAGAGAAGACGAAATACAGAAGAGAAATTCCTTTAGAGTACTAAATGAGCTGGAGCCTCTGGTATGACAGTCTGTGTACCAACAGCCATAACTAACGTGCAGACATACCCTTGCAGCCTGCCAGGCTTCTCCCCTGTTCCAGTACAGGCAGATACAAGAGATCTTCCCCTTCCCACTCACATTCTCTAAAACCTGCATGCTTATGGACACTTGGCTGTATTTCAGAGCCTGTGTGAGTCATTGAGCAAGGGTTTATTACTCATTGCTGAGCAATGGCTCAGGAATTAGGAGCTCTGGGGTTCATGTGTTGGTGGTCACTGTGTATGTGATGTTAAATAGAGCAGGTTTGCCTGGGAACTCTCCAAGTCATCCCTGGGAACCCTCCAAGTCATCCCTCTTTTCCTTTTATTTATTTATTTAGTTAGTTAGTTTTCAACAGGGTTCAGGGACAGGGTGTTCCTGCTTTCTGGGTTATTTTGTTACCCGAGGGTGAGCAAGAAGACAAACTGTGCAAGAAAATGGATTTTATTCATTGTGGGAAAGTCAGTGTATACAGGAGAAAAAAATGTGTTCCACATTCTCTCCACATGATGAATTTAAGATTCATGTGGAGATAAACCAAAAATACCCATGAAACAGCTTTGGTTTTTGCATTTCATTTCCACGGGAGATTCCCAGAGTTGTTTGTTTGAAATAAACAACATAAAAGGAGACCCTCTGCCCACTCTCTGATGTGAAGCAATTAAAGGCTGGATCAGCATTTCCACTCTTAATTCTGCTTTTCATATGGTTTGTTTTAAAAATTTGCTCCAGTCACGAACTTACGATGTAATAATACTTTGCATTTAGAAAAGTCTTTCATCTGAACAGCACAAAGTGCTTTGAAAATGTTAGTCAATTAAGATTCACAATAGCATGAGAAATACAGGTTTTTTTTTTTCCAAGAGAAACCGAGGCATTCAGGGTGACACAGTGGTGGCATTTTGCATGGTGATATGGCAGAGTATCAGAAACCCAGACTTCTGTTCATTAATTCTGATAAATACTTGAACCCATCACTTTTTTGGTGTTCTACTTAAAACGAGCATTTTTCATTTTCATACTGAGAAGAAATTTTAAACAGTTATTTCACTCAATTTTTTCTACGTGGCTAGATGCAGGTTTAGGATATGAGGTAATAATAACTAATAGATTGTAAAAAATACCTTGTAGTTATAATCCTCAGGAATGATTGTAAGACTTCATTGATGAAACAGAGGAAGTCACCTGATGTTGATCTGCAGTCATCTTGTGGGTGTCAAGCATCAAATATTAACAGCACACTACCTCTGCACTGCAGCAGAGCCTGCAACTGATAGTGCAGATGGGAAGAGGAACTGTAAATTATACTTACCTGGGGCAGAATTGGCCCTTGGTCTCATGATCATTGAGAGTCTGGATGGGGTTAAGTCTAGGTAATTTAGGCAACTAATTTACACTCTAAATTTCCAAAACTGACTGTAACAGTTCCTGTCATTACAGGCTGGGTGCCCATTTCCAAAGGCACTTCCCTCTTTCCATTGACCATGCAGACCATGGGGGTTCTGAAGTTCCGACTTTTAAAAAATTACTTATTATCTGGGTACAATTCAGGGTACCACTTGGTTGCTTGCATTAGGCAGACTGGATGCATGTCTCCTTATGATGTTCTGCAAAAATTGCAGTGGGATCTACAATGCCTAAGTCTCTCCTGCTGATTTCAGCACTCACTGCAGCATTTAGGACTTGCTTAAGGATGTCTCGCCCCAGTTTTCAGAGCTGATCTTCTCTATGAGAACATGTAAGTTCACAACACAATACAGCCAAACTACATATGAAAATCCTATTTTTACAGCAAAAGAAGCAACTCTAAAAGTCTTATTTTTTTTTTCTTGCTCATTTTGCTTAGGTAGAACAGCTGCTAAGATGTTTTGCACTGTGGCAGAGAAGATTGCCCAACCATACCCTGCATGATGTGACACCCAGCCCAAGCCTGTGGGTGCTCTGTGTATTATGGGAATGACCTATAAAGAACCAAGTCAGAAATTACCCTTGTCCTTTACAACCTTGCTTCCTAACTTATGGAAGATTGCAGAAAGTTGTTGTATCATGCAATCAGGAGGAAAGGAGGAAAGAAAAGAAATTTTATGGGACCCCACAGGATTACTCAGCTCTCTTGAATGCTAAAACAAGTAGTTTCAAGTCAAGTAGTCACAAAAGAGTGGAGTATATGAAGGAGGCATAAAATCAATGAAAGGGAAATGAGATGCCTCTCCTGACCATCTGCCCAGCTGCAAGTTGGAAAAGCTTGGCACAAAAAGTAGTGGCAGGTGTGGGAAAAGCTGGTAGACAAACTGGAGGAACTGGAGCTGGAGGTGGGCTATTAAGGACCTAATAATCTCCTGAGTCACAGAATTCACAAAATTAATGTGGACAGTGGTGCTCTCATATCCTACTTGGTTTGGGACTTTCAATTTGACCTTGATATCCTATTTTGGAACAAGACAATGTCATTACCTTAGCTGAGAAACAAGAGCCCTGGAAAAAAAAACTGTAGTAGGTACTGCAAGGAGAAGCATGGAGGCAGGACATAAGTCCTCATTAGTCCTGTTAAATCTATTTCTCTTTCTGAACATGTTTTTTCCACCAATTACAACAATTAATCAAATTTCAGTAGTCAAGGACCACCATATCTGCTCCTCTCACAGGCCAGTCTCCAATGCAGAGATTAATTACCCATGTTTTACACTTAATGGCATAACTAAGAACAAAAATTATCAGTATATCAGTAAGTTTCCCTCCAAAGAAATAAATTTAAACTTTGTTTTAACCATGAAACACCAGGTTGGCAGGGACCTCAAGGATCATCTGTTCCAACCTGTTCAAATCCCCCGAAGACTATAATACCAAAGTCTGCATATAAACTGGTTCCCTGACCTTTATCAGGAGAAAATGGATTTCAGATTTAATTCTGGACAGGCAAGGGTAAGGAAGTTGCGTGATTGCTAATAAGCTGTGCAGCACACGATGTGCTGGGAGGATTGCAGAGTCATGCATTACCCTAATGACTCTTAAGAGGGAGTGACAGTCCTGCTCCACAGCATATTGATCACCAGAGCAGCTGCCAAACAAAGCAGCAGTGACACAGTAAATATACATTGAACTTGGCTCTGTTTCACACAGTATCTTGTTCCAGGGTTTGTAAGCGAACAACTTGAGGCATGAAATGGCCCTGTTTGCATTAACTGTGTGTTCCTTCTGGGCAGCGCTCTGTAATTACGGTGTCAAAACGTTTCCCATCTTCTGACTCGTCGTTCTTGCTCCAGTCTCCTGTGATTCCCATTTTTCAGAAGAGGACCTGCACCATAACTGAACAGGGTCTTTTTTAGGATCACATGGGAAGTGTGTGTCGAAACAGAGGAGTTTCACCTGTCCATCATAGTGGCCTAAGAGCGAAGCCATCTTTCAAAATGTTCTCAGGTGGAATCCTTTTCCCTGCCAAACTATGACAATGCTGAGTGCCATAGGTCTTCTGATTGCAAGTGCAGTAGATACTAATAGAAATAATCCCTGTGGCACTAAAGAAGTTGGGAAAGGTGCATGCAATAACAAGAGGTGACTCTAAAATGATGTATAGCGCCAAGCATGGTGGCAGCAAAGGGACTGATGTAGGGATTGTCCTACATCCTACAGAAGGTACATCCCTGCTGCAGACAGGGCTTAGAATTTCCTTTGTGTGGAAGCTTGTTATGTTGCAGATTTTCTTCTTTTTTCTTTTTTGATTAATCTAGGGCCATTGTTGGTGGTATAAAATCCGTTTAACAGTTTGCTCAGGGCATGGCGCACTGTGACCAAGGGCAGCACATTCAGTCCCTGTCATTAAACAGTGAATGACGTTACATATTTTTACAATGTGACAAACGCATATGGCAGTGTTCAAATACGGGTTATGAGAGAGCATTTTTAACAGGCACACATGCAAACACGTAAAGCCATTCTGAGCAAGGTCAGAATAATTCACGATACATATTTTGGCTCAGCTAGAGGATCATCAGCAAAACCTGCATACAGAAAATAGCAAGCAAAACTAATAAAAAATCTAATAGTTTACTATGATTTGGTTTAATAGCCCTTCCAGCTGCTCTTTTCTCATGACAATAAACATTGGCCATTACCTGCCCATGAACCTTTGTTTAGTTGCCATGAACCACACCTCAGAAAAGACACCACAAGAAAGATTTAGAGGAACTTTTTACAAGGGTACGTAGTGATAGGACAAGGGGGAATGGTTTTAGAGGAACTTTTTACAAGGGTACATAGTGATAGGACAAGGGGGAATGGTTTTAAGCTGAACGAGGGCAGGTTTAGATTAGATATTGTGAAGAAATTCTTTACTGTGAGGGTGGTGAGGCACTGGCACAGGTCGCCCAGAGAAGTTGTGGATGCCCCACCCCTGGAGGCCAGGCTGAATGGGATTTTGAGCAACCTGGTTTAGTGGAAGGTATCCCTGCCCATGTGCAAAGACTTACAGAGCACAGTTGCCTGTTTCAAACACTGTTAAGGCCACAGAAGGACTTTGCCTTGAGATAAATACAGAAGGGAGCAACAAGATGACACTAGCTCCAGCCCTAGCATAGGTGATATCCTGTTAGCACATCCTGGGTAACACATCCAGACAAAAATTCTCACTGTGGCAATCTGTATGAAGAATTAACTGCTTGTATATATATCACTGGTCAAACAAAGATCACCCCAAGTTATGGGACAGATGGCATCTGTGACCACCAACAACCACCAAAGCCCCCTGAATACACCTGGAACTTGGACTGCAAGTTAAGCTGCCACAGCAGGAATTTGAGATAAGGTGAAGGTGGTACTATTGTCTTGGGTGTTATCTCAGACCTAGGGGAAGGTTAGAAAAGCTGGGGGAGAAGAATGTATCATTGATAATGGATACAAAAAATGTGGAATTTATGGGCCACAAGGAAAGCAAACTCAGCTGAAATCAGATTGGATGGGATAAAAGGTAATTCTGGCAGGGGGAGATTGCAACCCCCAACTCACAGATCAGCAACCCAAGAAACCCACTGCACTCAAAAGAAGAGAAAGACAGAGCATGTGGACTAATTAGCATTAGAAGTGAGGGAATAATTTAACCAATAGAATAAGAAAACTGTGTAGCCAATGGGCATTAATTCCTTTGTTTGCTAAGGTTTATAAGTAGAGAAAAGTTTTGAATGACCTCGGGACCCCCACCACCAAGAAATTCAGGGTGAAGAAGGATGAACAGGACAGGATGCTGCTGGATCCATGGGTTGAGACTGTATTCTCCTTGATCCCTCTCTCTCTCTCTCTTTCTTCTGTCTTTTCAATTTCTTTCTCTCTCTCTACCTCACATCTATTGTTAAATAAAATTATATTATTGATTTCCACATTTGGTCTTGTTTGCACCTTAATTCAGGCAGAGGCATCTCTCACTAGCTGGATCTTAACACCATGGCAGGGAGTTTGGAGCTAGATGATCTTTAACACCCTGGCCCAAAACCACTGTATGATTCTATGTGGGAAGATGTTTGCAAAGACACTCAGTGGTCTAGAAGAACCAAGCCATATCTGGTATTTTATGTCCAGACCCAGGACAATTACACAGGAGTAATTTCTCTGTGTCAAAAGTTAGTTTCAAAACACAGTCTTGTTTATAAACTATTCCTTTTAAAGGCTGATTCCGGCATTAGATGCCTTTGGGTAGTTTTACCTATTGTTTTGTTTGTCTGATAAAAGTCCTACTTGAATATTTGAGATTTATCCTGGGGAGCACAGTAACAGGATACGGTCACAGCAACATCTGACTGGAAGGTTCACTAGCCGTGAACTTACAAAACCTCAGCTATTTTGTGGAAACAGCCCTTTGCACGCTTCATCCCCAGGCGCCAGGGAACAAGCTCCCTGGATCAGACCACATTTACCATGGAGTATGCTCCAGCAGTTACCGGGATGCTCCAGCAGTTACCGGATGCGAACCCACATCCCAATTAACCCCTCAACTACATGTTCACGGGCCTAAGCCCAAGACATTTAATCTGCAACAGACAATAACAGGGACCCTTCAGCATCAGGTAGAGAATGTTCTTGTCATGTGAGAGATTTTGGATGTTAACAGAGGGTGGGAGCAACGGCTTTGCCAGTGAGTGGGTTTTGAGACAAGCTTTGAAGGAAGAGAAGGGAGGATTCTTAGAGTGCTGAAAGCCTGAAAAGCTAGGAATTTTTTTCCCTCCAAATAACAAACAAGGCTGAGACCACAGAGTCTGCCCATCCTGAGTCCCTGGGATACTGGAGGGAGATGATTAGTGATTAGAAACAGCTGAAATACTGTTTTAAACATCTATTAATTAATCCAGTAGCAATCCCACTGTCTTCAGAACTTCCTTCCACAGGAAATTTTCCTTCCATTCTCTGAATGCTGGAGACCATTTTTTTCTTATTATTATATGTCAAAAACTTGTTTTGAAATGAATTTGTCAGATTGCCCTGAGTGATGCTGTACCTACCAAATAACCCCGCAAATGTGAAGAACCACCACAGAGCATCAAACAACTCACTCCACCTATAGGAAACAGTCTGTAGTGCATAAGCATCCCCCCCGGGCACGCTCACATCTGCGTTCCCACTGCCAGGTATCCAGCTTGGCAGGACACCAACGTTCGGCTTCTAAAAACAAACCTGGGACAGCAGCAGAAGGCTGTCACGCGCTCTCTCCTGCAACCAGTTCTAGCCGTCTTCCAAAGCTGGGGCTGGGAAGCAGCCTTTGAAGAGGTGCCAACAAGGAGAATTTCCTAACTATCCTACAGGGCAAGTCTGCACCTCAGGATGTGTATGGATCCCATCAGTGCTACTGCACAGGTAGGACACCCAGGAATTGTAGTGCTGAAAACCCCAACAATTCAAGTCCCTCATCTGCAACAAAAAGAGACAGGAACACACATGAAATAGGTGTTAATTGTGTTGTTCTTGCTCTGCACAACACTGACTCATTCCTTCCACGTTGACAGGCTATATCCGGAAAAACAGCTCTCAGTGATGGCTGGTGCTGCCCGCAATCCTGGCAGACATACAGCAAGACAGATCACACCTCCTTTTATAGGTGTAAAAAAGCCAACGCTGAGAAACAATCAAGATGGAAGAGGGCATTTTTGTTTACTCTGAAAAGCTGTTTGAGAAGCGGGCATGCGCTATTCTGTCTTTTCCACCTTTTTTCCTGGATTACTTTGTCACTGGGACAGGTTCTTATCTCCCCTACATGGAGATAAAAACATGGGGGCAGTGTAAGTAACCTGGCCTTGCATCTGTGAGCTCTGCTTGCACTGAGCTTGCTTTGCTCTTGAGTGTGTCAGCTAAGTGTGTGTCATCTGGGAAAGCCAGAGGATTTCTCTCAGACTCTGACAACAAAACTCACATGGAAATAATTCCCTAAAGCAGAGCCACAACCTCATGATGGATCTCTACACAGAGAGGGGAAGAGTGCTGGGAAGAAATGCTGAGATCGGGAGTGGTAACTGAAAGATGCAGCTGATGACAAGAGAAAGGAAGAGAGTCCCAAGAAGCTTAAAAGAGTGAACCTCAGCTATCAAAACACCTTGCTGCTGTCCTGCTCTGAGGATAACCTAACTCAAATGCCTGAGGTAAGACTGGCAATTAAGTGTGGTGTGGTCCTCTGAAAGTTTATGGGGTATAAAGCAGCGTGTGAGAGAAGGATGCTGTCCCTTCCCATCACACAGTGGTTCGCCCATGGCCATGTGGCACAGCTGGACCTTGGACATGGTCTGAGGAGCCCCAGCAGCCACAGCCAGCCCTGTTTGCTGGTTGCAGATGCTGCACTTCTCTCATTGACTGAACAAGGCCTGAATGCCACAAGGGTCCAAAAGGCAGAAGTGTTAAACTGGTATTATCCCACAGAGCGGAACAAAAAGAAGCACAAAGAGAACCATGCAAATCCATGGGATTATTAACATTTATAAGAAAATAAAAATAACCCAAAAACCTGAACATACTCAGTCCCAGCTCCCACTGGAGCGTGCTGCAGTGTGTTCGCCTTTACCCGCAGGGAAGGGATGGGAGAACAAATACCAAATGCCAGATGTTCTATTGCATAATGTATTACTGGAAAATGGAATAAGGATGAATATATAGATCAGTGGTGAATGATACAAAATAAGTAATAACAAAATTCACTCTCATGCAAGAAGCACTATAGTAATCTCCAGGAACCAGAGGAAACTCCATCCCTTGTCAGAGTTTCAGCTAGATTTGACAGAGTACACTAATCAGAAATATGCCTTGGAAACTGATAAATCATATTACCTGGATCACTTTAACATCTCTACAAAAAATCATATTATAGAAAATTCTGGTTTAATACATTCAATTCACATACAAATGGTCTGGTTTTGTATTTGGTAAGATAACTTGGCAGAAGCTGACTGCTTTATTTACTCCCTTGAAGATTTTCCTATGTTAAATGAGAATTAAGAAAGTATCTTTTTCATCTCATTGAAGAAAAAAAATTTACTTTAGAAGTGACTGCTCCCCTTCTTCCAAAGACTAGATCTCATTGTAAAACAGGCCTGTGATTAATCTCTTGGTGTAAATCTACGTGCATTTGCCCAGGCCACTAACTCCTACCAGATGGAACCTGAACTCTGAGTCACACCACAGCTAACAGGGACTCTCCTGTGTTTCAGTGGCTGCTTTCTCTGAGCCACATGTTCATTCATGCGGTGCAATTTTAAGGAACTGTAGCTTGAAGGCAACATCTCTTCTGAGAGACTTCAGGCTAAAGGGACCAGCAGGTACTGAGATTGCATTTTAACAGATGGTTTCCTGGGTTCCTATGCCACCTACTTCTAAAGAGCAAAGTCTATGGCATGCTTTAAACCCTAAGATATGATTTACACAGAGGCAAACAGCTTGGTGCAGCGCAGACTACCTTTTGGCAGAACTGTTGAAAGTCATCAATTGCTTTCCTCACCTCTACTTTTCTCCATGCCTTGCTCCTTCTGACTGTTTCCTGACTCCAGCATCCCTATTTGAATATACCATGAAACCACACACTGAGCTTGAGACTATTTTGAGAGAAATGCTTGTGATACCTATTGAGAAAGAGTATGGCAACAACAGGATGGTGACAGATGCCAGGAAGAAGGCATGGAGAGGGAAAAAAAGAAAGGTAAAGGTACAGAAAGTAAGTTTCTGCATATTGTCCTGATGAATGCAGTAGAAACACCTTAAAGAGATACAGAGAGCCAGTGCAAGCAAGTGGACAAAGACCAGTCAATTCAGATATATCAAGTAGCTTCATCCTAATGCTAGGGAAAGAGAAGGAAAAGGGAAGGACAGGCTTAGATAATGGTATTACTAAGGGCTTTGTCATCTGGGCATCCTTGCACAGATGCTAAAGTTCGTTGTTTCGTGCTGCAGAACAGCACTGAGGCATTGAACTTCGGGGTTTGGGAGGGAACATGGGGTTGCCATTTCAGGCATCCAAACCAGACTGCAGGAATGCAACACGAGGGCTGTGTTACTACAGCTTGATGAATGGCTGCCCATCAGCTGTACACACCAACATAAAACAACTTCACCTTTCATATCTGCGAGCCAAAATGTGTGAACTGACCCTAAGATGAAGGTGGATCCCTTCCAAGGCACTGTGAGAGGAGTTTCAGCAAATGCATGTTGATTGTTACCCAGACAGGCTTAAAACAAACCTGAGGTGCATCTCATTGGACAGATGGCAAAATCACAGTATCCACATTGCTTTTATTCAGATAGTCATATAAATAACCATGGTTTTGGCACTGATAGGCTACAGTTTTTTCCTCATATATCATGGACTTTCCTTATAAGACACACTGAAAAACTGCCCAAAGTTATTTTTCCTTTCTTGGACCCTGTAGAAATATGAATATTATAAATCTGCCCTGGGAAAAAGAGAGAGGACTGCATTTCATACCAATAGCTACAGGTTTTTTTTAATCCAAGCCCAGATCACAAGGCATCCCTCGTGTATTATAAAACACTCTGTGTAAATAAATCATAAGCCTCTTAGGTGGAGGAGGAGTTAGGGACTGCTAACCTTTCCCTTCAGGGTCTGTTCTCTGAGTAGTTTAGGAACCTCTCTTTTTTTGTGTGCTCCAGGCAGATGTTTGAGTTCAGCTAAGCTGTTCCAGCAGATATTTCCCAACATTCATGTACCTTGGGATACCCTCCATCCCAAGCAAGCAGTCATTGGCATGGCTGGTGTATGGTGAGATCACTCACCCACTCTTGTTAGTAAGGGACTAGTAAAAGCGTAGGGGACAAAGCCAAGACAGCATCTAAGTGTCACTGGGCTTTTTTGTTAACATGTTCATTCAGTTTATGATGCAGAGGTATTTTAAAAATCATCATTGCATTGTTCCCTACAGGAGGGAAGCACCAAAGCTGCAGGATGCCCAGCAGTAATCTTTCTCATGGCTGAATCAAACTGTGTGTTTATATGGCATTTTCTGGTGTGAAAAAGTCTCTATCATTCTTCTGTCTATCTAAGGAGTTTGATCCTTACATATTCAAACACCAGTGGGTTCCAGTTCAAACTGGGCTGCTGAATAAAAAAGTAAATGTGGCCAAATGCAATAGAGGCCATGTAAACATTGCACACACAAGCACACTCACAGATGAGTGGGAAATGTACACGTAAATAGTGCATCTGGGGCATATGTATGCTTAAATAGTGGGTTTGTGTGCCCTGAATACTGTACACTTGAATGAACTTTCCCTCAGAGCAAAAGTGTAGTTTTCCATCTTGTACTCATAATTTTTTCCCCATAAAAATATTTTAATGATTTAAGTCCCACAAGACCAAGAGCTCCAGATGCATATTTTAGTTGTTTGTCATAAGAACTATCCAGCATAAAAAATGACCACCCTTTCAGCCAGAATGAGTTTGCACAATGTTTAATGTTAAAGTGAAGTAGAAGAGTTTTTCATTACGGTGAAATAAGTCCTTGTAAAAGTGTCATTTGTGAAACTTTAAAACCAGCAGTGGAAAAACAAGAGGTTTTTTTGCCATCTGAAATTCTTGAAAAGGAAATAGGTCTCTAGAATGTAAACTCTGGTTCCTATCAAAGGCAGAAATAACCTTACAGTTGATTTCAGTGGTGCTTAAGTTTTAGACAGAGATACAGCTTTTAGCTTTTTCACATTTTGGTTTTTTAGAGTCTTGAATTATCACCATCCTACTGGTAACTCTTTTGGGGAGAACTATGTACCTACCATATTAACCAAACTCTCCTGCAAGGGTAAGTAAATAAAAGTCATAGATGTTTTTCCTAAGTCATCCTAATAGATGAATGAAACAAAGCACTGATTTTTCCAGAGGGCCACACAACACACTGCTCACCAGCCTATAAATGTTGCTAAATTAAGGCAAGGCATGGATCTATCTGTCTCGCTTCATATTTCTTCTCCTCGGTGCATCCATCCACTTTGTTGGGGCCTGGGGTGAGGATGCAACAGAGGAACCCAATAGAATTGCATGTATGGATGGAAATAGATGCATGTTTCAGAGCAAACTGGATTTGCACTGATTTCAGGAGGCAAAATTCACTGTCATCTCCCAAGGAACAGGATTTGGATGTATCTCTTAGGATCTTTTCTTCCAGACATACCTATCTTTATCTCTTGGTGGAAAGTGCTTGCAGGGGGAGATGCCAGAGGGAGCAGACTGCTTCAAGTCAGATGTGGTTAATGGAACATCCACTTCTCATCTCTTTATAAGACAGTGTCATCCATTTCCCAATTTTTTTTTCAAACTGCTTATTTTTCACTCTTGGTTAATGATTTTCCCATAAGCAGTACTCTTTTTTTCTGGAATTACTTGGGTCATGCCCACTTAATTGCCCTCTGCCCTTTTCACCTTGGGGTGAACTCAGATATGGAGAGTGATTTACCTAAAAGGGAAAGTTCTTGCAGTCTTCAGTTAAATATTTACTGATGCCTTTTTTAGTGTGCCTTGTCCTTGGTATTCCCAAGTCCTCTGAGACATCAGTATCAATTCCCACTGACTCTACAGACACTCCTCTCCTCAAGGAGGGTTACTCAATACTGTTTTGGACACATTTTCTGCTACTTAACTTGACTGCAAATATTTTTGTATTTGTGTTACTATGGTCAACAGAGACCTTGTGGACAATTTCCTCCTGTTCTTAGAAAAGTATGTGCAAGTGTGGTTAGGATGCAGACATTTCAAACTGGGTTCAGAGTGGACCGCAGGACCAGGCTGAAGAGCCTTGTGGCACTCGAAGAGGTGTTCCCTGCCTCTGTGAAAATACCTGTGTGCTGTCAATTTGAAGAGTGCTGTTCAGGGTGGCAGCTGGCCGAGGCAATCCAAACCCTCCCATCTGGATACTCACGTAAAAGCACCTCAGGTTAGAAGCTTCTTGTATTTGTCTTGAAGATGACTGATCAGATTTAAGCCAAGATGTTTTGAACAAGCCTTGAACGTGCCCACAGGGATGGAAGGTATTTGGGAGGGACAGTGCTAAGCCGTCTTTGTGCATGTTTAATCTGAGATTGCTGATAACGTTTGAAAAGTGTGGCAAAACCCTCATTGTACAGTATGTACTTTGACACAGCACCAAGTCCTTGGTGGAAATGTTGTTTTCTTCCCCTAAAGGTGATCAGGCTACTATCTACATATCACGGGATTTCTTCAAAAGCTACCCAGTGATGCTTTTCCCGGTGTGCTTAGCTGGTCCATGGAGCTTGTCATTAAAAAGTCCCACTGGCTGCAGCTGTACTACTAAATGCAACAGACCAGTGACTGCTGCCTGGCACGAAGCCAAAGGCATGTTATGATTCATACCCACCTGACTAAACTCTTTTAGCCCTAAAAACAGGGTTGCCACACCCAGCCTACTTTTTGGGAATGGTCCCAAGAATGTGCCGTTCTCTACGCTGTGCTAACAGGTATGTATTTTCTGCTGGCTGATGCTAATCCATGTCAAGGGACCATGAAACAACATAGACAAGCATGGAGCAGTGTCAGAAGTGGTGTCGTGGCCCTGTTTAATTTAGTGGTCTAGACACAGCCATTAATACCAAGAGTTTAGCAGGATTCTTGGAAGGGCCAATGTGTTTATATGGCCAGTGAGAATATCCAGAGGAATGGGAAAAATATTTCAAAAGCAAAAAAAAACCTCAACCAAGATCAGATTTTTGGAACTGGTAAAGTATTAAGTTCTTCTGGGATCAGATTACACAGAGTATCTGGTATCCTCCCTAGCAGCATCTGGTGCTGCAGGTTTTTGGGAAGAGGATGCTGGACATAACAGCCCTCTGTCCACTCTGCTATGTCAGTCCTGGTGCTAAGTGCCACACAGTGTTACATTCATGGTAGAATCTATGGGGAAAATGTGAAAATACCTCTCAGGCCCTCTGATGGCCTTGGCTCACTCTCTGATACAAACAGGGAAAAGCCTGGAGTTGGAAGCTGACAGATGGCTTCTGCCCAGGGCTCCATCGAGATTAGGGGGCCTGAGTGCACCGGCCCTGCTGAGTGGAGCTGTTCTGCCTCACACCTGGGATGGTACATTGAAACAAATGTGGATTTAGTTTCTAAGGCAGTTTTACTGCCTAATATCTTTATGCTTGTGGGAAGGATACTTCTAAGCTGTGTCTGTCACGATTTTTGCAGTGAATTCTTCAACTGATCCCCAGCTTAAGCTTTTTCTCTTGTTTTCTTATTTAAACCTATCTAAACAAAGACATTTAGTCTCCCCCATGCACACATACCATAGCTTGCCTCCTGTATCCCTTCTCTTACCTCCAGGATTCAGTTTGGGATCTTGTTCCAAACATGCCTGTGGTGTGATGAGTTGGGGAGTTTTAACTTCCAGTTGAGCTTCCTTTTGTGAAAGTCCATGAGAAGCAGCAGCTGTAGAAGAGAGGAGCAGGATAGCTGTGTAGAAATGGCACCATGGGCAGACCCAGTCACTCATTCTTACAGCAGCCACCCACATGATTGCCCCGGCTGGAAATACCAATAGATTATGGGAAGTTCAGAATAGCCACAAGCATCATCTGCACCCTCTTTCCTGAGGGCAGAATCTGGTACACAAACATAGATAGCCATTACAGGAGAAAATACAGTGATACCTGAGTGAAGAACCAGTGCTGGCAACTCAGCTGGAGTCCCAGTACTGTCTGTAGCAGGATCCCAAGGGAATTGCGTGGACAGGTCAGTTTGCATGGCCATGGTACAGGCACAATGCTTCTTAGTGTGGGAATGAAGACACAGATTGTGTAGTCCCTATGGAATATCCTGAGCCAAAATTCCTCATGTCACACTGTTTCTTTCAGGTGAGTGGCACTGTCTTTGATTGGTGATAGTTGGTCTGCAGATACTTTACGTGCAGTGTCCATTTACATTGAAGAAATATTATCCTGGGTAATATATCTGTGTGCCCCTTTCATTACAAAGACAGGTTTCAGGTATGAGCTGAAATGTGAAATCACATCCGAAATCTCATGTTGACTACAAATTCCCACCAAAAAAGGGCTTTGGAAATACAGAATCAGACCCAGGCAAAAATTTAATGCAGTTTGTCCCTGTTCTTTCTTGTGGGTGATATTCCATCCATTACTGAGGCTTAGCACAAAGCGTAGCCAACACTTAAACCCTCAGCAGGATGTTAAGTGGTGTCTAGGCTTTGTGCTGGGTCTCTGCACTAGCATGAATTTTTACCAGTGAGGAGAAGGGTTGCTTTGTCCATATTGAAAAGTACACAGCCAGCCTTCTCTGTAGTATGCCTCTTAATTTAGTTTTGATTTAATCCTTTGCATTGAGGGGATGCTGATTGCCCTAAAAGAATAAAAGCTGCCACTCTGAGACATGTGCCTTTTGCTATCCATGTGATCCAAATAGCTACATTCAAATAAAATCAAAGCACTTCAAGGGCCAAATGTAGAGCAGTTTTTCTTACTCGGCATGTAAAGTTTTAGTTCATTTTTTCAATATTTTAAGGCAAATTAAAAGCAGTATTCTAAATGCTGAGGATTAAGGACAGTAGCTTCATACATGCAAGTAACTCCCACACTTCTTACTTCATGTGATTTTTCCACTAGCAGCTGCTTTTTGGATGCTGGGACATTAGATGTGGCCATGTTTCCTTTGCATCATAGGTTTCTAGTGAACGACTCAAGGAATTGGGCTGTGAAATAACTATCAAGCAAAAAGAGGAGCTGAAAAGCCCTGAAAAACAAAATATAAAAACAAAGCTTTGGTTCAGTGGCTTGGTAAATATTCCAGGAACTACTCTTCTTTCTATGGTATTAGGGAGGAAATCCTCCCTCCTTTTCCCTGTCTCCTTGTGGAGGCTGATGTATCTGGTCCTCATTAGGGGGTGGTTATAGCAGTGGGATCAAACGAGCTCAGACTATAGTTGTGAGGCACTGCAGTCTCCTGGTTCAGGCAGGGGGTGGTGGCTCAGACATCCTGACCTGCATTCCTGTGTTTGTCTCACAGTCAGGCTATGGATAAGTCCCAGGTACCCAGAATCCTCTTTACCTGTGTATCAGGTACACACAGCACTCTCCAGCTGTGTGCAGAGGCTGGGAGATGCACGAGGTTCTCTTGAGTTCCTCTGAAGTATTTAGCTTACACAGACTTACCTTGACAACATAGATGTTGACCTGTCTCTCTTTCCTGACAAGTAGGATTGTCACACGGCTACAGGATGGAAAGAGTTAGCCCCATCCCTCACATAGCTGTGTTGTCCTAGCACATCCCAGCTAACTTCAGAAACTTATCTCGTACATCTCAGGGTGCGCCTCCACTAATACATTAAACAAGCCAGGGAATGCTGCAGGGCACAGGATTTGAAATGCTGCTGTGCTGTCAGAAGGGCCCTTGACACTGGTGTAGTGGAGGGCACTAGCCATATTCAAACAGTCCCCTGTCATGACCTGGGAGCCTGCCATGACCCCACACAGACAATTGATGAGGAGAGCAGGAAGATTTACTTGCCTGACTGGCAGCTGTATGGTGCAGTCTGGCCTCAGCTTGGACACATTTAACTTCCTAATACAGCCCAAGTCTAGGACCTGGAAAGATAAAGACACTTTCAGGGTCTGAGGCAGCCCAGCCAGGATCTGAAACACTCCTGAAGGTGTCTGTCTGTCTCTCTGCAGTGGAAGACTTAAGTGTTATCTTCTTCAGTAGCTGCCTCAGCTGTAGGTGTACAGTCAGGGCAGAGCAATCTGGGCAAGTAAGGGAAGCCAAGATGTATGGGATTAGACCAGAGGAGTGTATTTTCCCTTGTACTCTGCCAGATACATTAATTAATTGATTGATACTGGCTTTAATACTCACATCCTGGTTATTTAATCACTAATAAAAACATTCAGTGCTTTGAAAGCTAATCTGGATGGTTTAGGAATATCAGAATTTGATATTTGCATCCACCCAGCATCACAGACTGCTTTATAAACTGTAATTCATTTCCATAACATTCTAAGAGGACTCTGAGTAGCAGTGTCCCTGCTCGATGAATGTGTAGACTGAGGTACAGAGAGGTGAAGGCATGGTTTGTCCTTTCTTTCCCCCATATATCTATTCAGAGATGAAGCCGGAAGTGCAGGCCCTGGGACTCGGTTCCTACTCTTCCAAACCTGCCAGCCATGGAAGTGTCTTGCTTTGTTTTAATGAAGCTCTGTTTGCCATTTCATTTTACAGACTGTTAGCCCAGAATAATAGGAAGTGGATACCCTGATGGACGACAGGAAGCCTTTATAATTTGTCAATCTACAATTAATAGCTGGCAAGCTCAAGACCAGCCCTCTGTCAGTAAATACCATTTGGGCCAGAGTTACTTAAAGGTTTCTGTCCTTGTGCTTCCAAGTTGGCAAAGTCAGCTGCAGCTCAGGCTGGAATCTGAATCCCCAAGTCCAGAAGCAATCATGATCCTGCAGAGCCCTCTTAGAAAATATATCCCAAGCCTCCAAGATCATGAGTCTTTTACATCTGGTCAGAATAAAGGCAGAGAGACAGGAAGAAAAGGGCAAGGTCTGATTTGTGTTTCTTAATGGAGTTTTGTCCTCAAGCTCTTCTCCAAGGTGAATTTTCTTGCCAGACATTATCAGCTTCAGTGGTTTGGCTCAGATTTTTGCTCCAGATTCTTTTGTCCTGTTGACTTTTGGATCAACTCTGCACTGGCTCTGTTTTGAAGATTGCTTTACCCATATTAATGCTTAACTTAAACAAGTATTAAATCATAAGTTTATCATGGAAATGTTTTAGTCTCTGGGCAGTTCCTTTCCTTGATGATTTCACACTGTACATAAGTACAGCTTCACTTGGCAGGATTTCATCTATTTGGTGCTGGTCTCATGACACTCTGTTATTACTGTGGCCTTAATTCAGAGGAAAACAATAAAATAAACCCCACTATGGTGTTGTAGGCAATACTGTGGGTTCCTGTGAGTCAGAGTGGCTCAAAGTAGGGGCCTTGGGCGAAGCCTGAAACTAATTTATTTCACATTATATCCATGAGTCTCCACAGGCAGTGTTCTGGGGCTGGGAACTTGGTGGTGAATCTAGAAGCTGTATGAGGAAGAAAAATGTCTCTTACTGTTATCATATACCTCTTTACAACTCATCAGTCATGGTTTGATTGCCAGATGCCACTAACAATAGAAACGGGAGAGAAAAAGAGATATAAGATGCATTAGGACAGTTATCCTCATGAAGAGTATCTTAACTTTCCATGTTGGCACTACTTTGGGCAGACTTTCCAGGGAACACAGTGATAGAGTTCTTGTGGCTCCCACTGCCCTGAGTTGCCTGCAGGATCTCACAGAATCACAGAATATGCTGAGTTAGAAGGGAACCATCAGGATCATCGAGTCCAACTCTTAACCCTGCACAGCACCATCCCCAAGAGTCACACCATGTGCGTGAGAGTGTTGTCCAAATGCTGCTTGAACTCTGCCAGGCTTGGGGCTGTGACCACTTCCCTGGGGAGCCTGTTCCAAACACCCTCTGGGGGAAGATTTTTCTAATATCCAACCTAAACCTCTCCTGACACAACTCCAGGCCATTCCCTTGGATCCTGTCACTGTCACCACAGAGAGGAGATCAGTGCCTGCCCCTCCTCTTCCCCTCATGAGGAAGTTGCAGACTGCAATGAGGGCTCCCCTCAGTCTCCTCTTCTCCAGGCTGAACAGACGAAGTGGCCTCAGCTGCTTCTCACATGGCTTCCCCTCAAGGCCCTTCACCATCTTTGTGGCCCTGCTTTAGACACTCTCTAAAGGCTTAATGTCTTTCTCATATTGTGGTGCCCTGAACTGTACACAGGACTTGAGGTGAGGCTGCACCAGAGCAGAGCAGAGGGAGAAAATCACCTCCTTCAGTCTCAAAGAAGAGCTTGCAAAGGCTTAATATCCTGAACAGCATAGGCCTACCGCTTTCCTTTTGTGATGTTACTTTGTATCCTATTTTTGTCTGTACCAGCCTTAGTAGAAGATTAATATATAGCAGAGTGAAAAAACATCTTGTCAGTGTTCAAGAGGCATGGCAGAACACTGAAAATAAGAGCTAAGACCTCTCCAAATGGCCTCAGTCCTCATTTGTCCCATATGTTTTTTTGGTTGGTTGACTGGTTGGGGGTTTTTTTGTGGGAAAGGTTTTTAGAAGATTGACTCATTTCATCTGTATGTTCAGCACACCCATCTGAGGGTGTCATCAACTCCCATTGCTTCAACTCCCTCTCCTGCTGTGTCTCCCCTGGGACACATTTTGAAGGAAATGCTGTTGTGCTCAGTGACAGAAAGGCAAAGCAGCCTGGTAGTAAGATGAGGAGCTCCCCACATTAATCACAGGTTAATCTCTTGCTTTTCTATCTCCTTCTAAAGCCCCAGCAGACAGCTCTGCCTTTGTAGAAAGCCATTCTCCCTACCATGCGAGTGAACTCTCCAGACCCTTCTACTCTCTCTGTACAGCACATCCTACCTGCCTGTTCACATCCACAGCACAGTCTTTGATATTGCACATAAAGCACACCAAACCACAGATAGCTGAGGCTGCTGACCACCTTCTGGCGCACAAATGCAGTGCAAGTGCCTAATGCCTACCTTGTTCAGGTGAACTGAGGGACAATCCAAGGGCCCAGAGCTGTATTTCTCCTCTTGGCATTCTCCAGAGCAGTGAGCAAGCTGCTCAGAGCCTGATGGTGCTGGGGCTATCTGGGTTCGCCAAGCCCTCTTCCTCATTTTTCAGGTTCTGGGTGGTTATGCTCGGGGTTTTCAAAAAGCTTGCAATTTATTGTATGACATTCTCAAAGCATTTTATGAATCTAATATTTAAAGCATGCTCTGCTTAGCACTGGAATACTCTCAGCTAGGCTGGTGCTGAGCAGAGCAGATGCTCCAACAGCGCTGGTATTGCTGCTAAGGTCAGAGAGTGATGGGTAAGTGTCCTACTGCTGCTGACAAAGCACTGTGGATAAGCACACTGTACTCAAATTGGGATTTGTCTAAGGCTCAGAACTGAACACCTTTGTCTTACAAAAGTATTTCAGGGTTTTCAGGGAGCATGGGTGGTTTGGTCTTCAGATTCATGTCCCCTGCTCTCCTGGCAGTACGTGGGCCATAATACACAGCAGGATGTTTGCCTGCTGCTTAGTCCAATAAAAGTCACTCTCTGTGATGACTGGGAGGGTCTTCTGGAGCCTAATTCCTCCTGACTTCTCCTGCTGCTGCTTACAGGAGACATCCCAGCCTGAGGGTAGCTCTGGCATCTCTGCCCTGTTTCATGAAACAGATACCAACAGTATGAGTAAGGCAGGATCCCATGTGACTGTATAACCACTGCTTTCCATGGGAAGATATTTCTCATATTAGAAAGCCCAGTGAGTGGGAGGGGGGAAATCTATAGCAGTGGTTTGGCTTGTGATTCTGGAAAAGATACGTGATGCAAGCTAAACTACTGTCCCCTCTCACCTTTCCTTGGCATGGGAAAATTTTTCTTTCCAACTCTCAACTAGCAAAGACTGTGAAAATGGTTATCTACCAGAAGGTGCTGTCATTCGGAGTTCCTCACTGTGTTTTGTATTTTATTAGATGCAAAAACTCAAAAACTTTGGCTTTGTTGTGGCTATAAATAAGAAAGCTGATCAGAATCATTCCTCCAACAGAGTTCCCCAGAAAATGAGGAGGAAGTTCACTCAGTGAAGTGAAAGGGGTGGTAAGTGTAGCTGTGTACATTGTTCCTCA
Organism: Gymnorhina tibicen; assembly: GCA_013399875.1. Classification (NCBI taxonomy): domain Eukaryota; kingdom Metazoa; phylum Chordata; class Aves; order Passeriformes; family Artamidae; genus Gymnorhina; species Gymnorhina tibicen. The sequence goes on along the minus strand of VXAZ01006775.1, from coordinate 3,196,585 downwards.
CTCCAAACAGCTTATTGAGACAGCTTGCCAACCTTGCTCATCAATGTTAATGTATTCCATTTTCCTCACCATGACATGTGAAGTTCAAATTTATCCGAGCAGCAAACAGAGACAGAATCTCTATTGACTGATTTTGGCTGGAAGTACATTTTCTGATTTCCAACCAAATTTTTCATGGAGGTTCAGATTATTTTATGAAACAACCATGTCTTCCTGCTTTTATGAGAACACAGCTGGATTCTACAGAACAGGTGTGAGTCCCTTCCCAAAATGTTTTAGTCTATATTAAAATAAGGGATTAATGAGAAATGATTAGATCTATCTGAAACCTCAAGTTTCCGTTCCACATGAAATGCCAACATTTTAATGTCAGTTCTTTTATGGTGAGAACAAAGAATACTATTATGACTTTAGCTTTTGGGAGTATTAATACAATGTAATATAGAACAAAATATGTTTGGAGACAACAAGTTGTTGTGAAATAAAAAATCAGCCAAAGAAGTCAATCCAAAATATCATCAAAGTCAGTACTGTTATAGAGGAAGTTTCAAATGTAGCTGAAACAGGAAAAAATGATGTCAGAATATTTTCAGGCAGTTGTAGATGCTTTAATTATAGCTGCATTATCAGTAGGTAGATGAAATAAATGTGCAGCTCTTCTCCTGGCGAAATCCAGCTACTAAGTCAAAATGTCCTTTGACTTGCTCTTAGACAGTGTCAGCAGTCTAGTGAGAGACACAGCTAATACACACACACATATATATATAATACATGCTTGGTACAATCCAGCAAAAAGGTGGATAGAAACTTCCCACAGTGACACGTTTCCAGGGACAGTGGAAAATGAGTTTCAGTAAGAAAGTCTTCTGCTTTGAGGAGACCTCAGCACTGATATCTGTGATGGAGGAATAAGCTGTCCTTTTGCAGTGAGGGTTTACCTGGGGGGGTGCTGTGGAGGCAGCTCTCTGCATGAGCACTGCCCACAGCTCCTCCTTGGCTCCAGATGACACAAGCTGTGTATCTGTGTCCCCTCTTGCTATCAGCCAAGTATGTAGGTCCAGCCTTATGTTGCAGCATGTTCACAGAGGCATATCCATAGGGCATGGGACTAGCTGAGTTGCCAGGTTTTGGATCACCTGTTTGCACCAGAGGGATATTTTCAGGCTGCCTGACCCAGAAAAGATAATGTGTCCCTGAGCCATGGAGCACGAGCAACGCTGACATTTTAGAACGGTTGGCACAAACCCCTGCCTGGCCACTGGCTCCTCGTCCTTGAGACATTCAAGTTCACATGTGATTTTGATTTGATTGCTGTATCCCAGTAACTCCTCTTTGCAGCCCAGGGTTTCAGCTGCTCACTGCACTGCACTGGATCCCTACAGACTCTGTCAAATTGCACCTCTCAGCTGCAGGTAACTTGGTCCAAATTCCCTTATGTCAGTGTTGTGCATCCTTCCTAATTTGTACAGCTTCTCTTCTCCACACAAAGATCTGGATCCTACAGTGAGAAGATCAGAGGTAGAAAAAATAAAGTATCAGCACAGTTACCCATACACAGCTTGCTTTATCATTTGCTTATTGCCATTCCCCTTCTTCTGCTGGCAGACAGGAGCAGTGTCTAGTTCCATAACTCCACAGAGCATTTGAACTTGTCTGTGTTCAGCTTCTCGGAAAAATCTCTTGTGGAAAAATTGTCTTCTGACCACAGAGTAACCACTAAGTGAAAAAGGCTTTGCCAATCTGCAGTCACTCCCAGTTCAGTGCCCAAGGAACTCTTCCTTGGAAATCACTGGAAAACATAAACGCAGAATTAAGGTGGCAACCACCTTCCATTCCAGTCTTCTAACTTCCAGAAGGCTATTTGTGACAGGGTCCAGAAGGCTTGGCATCCAAATAATGAGGAGGCTGTAGGAACTATCCAGAGCAGTTAAGCATGAAACTATGTACTTCCTATCCACTGCATTGAAACCACAATTTAATAAAACAATTAACTGCTTTTATCCTTGGACATAAGTTTTCTTCTGCTGTAAATTAATATAATTGAATAGGCAAAGTGATTGGTTTGAGTAGTTTCTGAAAGGCTTTAAGAAAAAGGTTAAATCTGTGCTTTCAAAATTTCACAAGGCATGTCTTTATGCTATGGCTCTGGTTGTAGTATTCCTTCAAATAATGGTTTGCAAAGCTGCATTCAACATGAATTTTTATTCCAGGTTACTATTTGCTGTAACAACAGAAAATTATCCTGCCTGCAGCTGGGCATGGGAATGATTACGGGCTTCAGGGCAGCATGGGCAAAAGCTCCCTCTTCTGATGGCTCCAGGGCTGAGGCCAGAAGGCCAGAGGAGAAGTGAAGGACTGGGGGAGAAAAAATGTCATCAGGCATTTCAAGGAAGGTCCAGTTAAGGGTAAAGCAACTCGGAGATGTCAGTAGAGGTGTAACTCCCATTGTTTATCCCATTTCTCTCTCTTAGTACCTTCTATCCCAGTCCATCCCTCCACGAGACCCACAGCTTTAAATTCTTGTTGTGACTGCATCCTAACAGACTTTTGGGCTTTTAATATTTCAAAGTACTAAAATGTCGACTTCTAGCTCAGAAAACCTGTCCTACTTCTACTCTTAGCATTTAACCAATTGCAGTTTCTTAGGTTGCCCTGTTTCCTCTAGAAACCCAATGCTTGAAAGAAGCAACTGAATGTGAGATTACAAAATGAAAACTAAATCTTGATCAATATTCCCAGACAGAAGTGATTTTTCAGCAGAGGATTTCAGAAACTTGTCTTCTTGGCAGTGTCTTCATAATTCCAATTTTATCACTAATTTTGGCAAGTAACCAAGAGGGAAAAATGTTTTCTAGTAGAATGCAGGGGGAATAAACTGTGACAAGGGAAAATAGGCAATGTGGGCTGGGCTCCTGATGAGGGATCTGTGAGCCTGAGGAATAATCCTCCAAGGAAAATGCATCATGGGGAATTGTAGAGAAATTTAGTTTGTAAAGGACCTCTGGAAATACCTAGTCATTCTGCACGTTAGAGCTCTCCTTGACAATGAGCACAGCCTTCTTCCCATCTTCTCTTATTTCCTGAAGAGTGAGATGCAGGCATTGTAGCTCCACCTGAGTACATCCATGCACTCCAGCCACGCAAACATCCCTCCACACCTCTGTAACTGCGGTGATGCCATAGCTCAGCAGCCACTCAGTCCTCCAGTTCCTCCTATTTATTTCCCAGCTGGTGTATTAGTATTCAGCGACTCCCCAGGAAGTCCTCTGCCTCTGGAGAGCATAAGGGCCTCCCCAGTGCCCTGTCTCCTCTGTGACTTCATCTCCATACACAGATGAACCCACTTTAAAGTCTTCCTCAGTGGGTTAGGAAAGAGCCAGAGGAGCTTTTTCATCGAGCCAGACAATGGCACATGGAGCTTTCCCCTTTTGTCAGGCATTCAAATCAGGTCCAAGGCAGCAGCAACCAGAGTTACTGCCAGCTGGCAATTTGGAGACACAGGCTTGTAATACAAATTCATCTTCCAACAGCACCACTTCTTGACATATTTATCAGTTGTCTCAGCAGAAAGGCCAGAAACTGAGTGAGTGAGGAAGACCTGGGCATCCCTTTGCCTCAGCACAGGAAATGCTGCAGGCTAAAGGAGCAGGGTACTGATGCTCAAGAGGTCCCTCTGATGCTACAACACACCACTGATCCCCAAGGGAAATCGCGGAGCTTGTTTCCTAAACTGAGAGTCTCTCTTCAATTCCCACACTTCATGATCTCTGTCAATCTATGACATTAATTAACCACCATGAGGAAACAAACAGCTCCTCAGATAACTTTCTGAGAGAAACAGGTTAACCTCAAAAGCTGCTGTTTTCCAGCTCCACATTCATTTTGCTTTCTGTTCCTCAAACATTTCCAGGAAGTAAGAAAATCAGTTCCAAAAATTTATTGTTATCTCCTCAAGCACATTAGAGACAAATTAAAAGTTCTGTCCTTCACTGAATGACACATGGAGTGGTATTACAGAATCTGACAGTCTCCTGAAACTACTATGAGGAATATGGAAGAATATGAAATTCAAAAGGGAGTTAAGTCCTAAGGTTAGGAATGTAGCTGAGAAACCCAATTAAATTAGAGTAATATTACCTACTGGAAGGGGGTTCTGGGATGCTGACTCTATTCCTGGTTGTGCCAGTAACACAGTGTGCAAACTTAGACAGATAGACTATTTTTCCTAGTGTGATTGCAAAATAGAGTGAGAAAGTGTCTTTTATTTTTCATTTTTATAATGTATAGCACAGTGCAGTTCCAAACAGAGTTAAGACTTGTGGATTCCAGAGAAATACAAATAATATATGAACCAACATAATACAATACTGTTCCTAATCAGACAGAGCTCCCATTTATTTCAGTGAGAATACTGCCTGAAGGATCAGGTTGACAGGTTTTAATCAGGGCTCAGTCAGCTGTCAGCTTTCCCCGGCGAGCTGAGTACAGGGGATCCAACTCCATCTCACCCTCCTTCTGCCACTCCTCTGCCCTCACAACAGAAGCTCCGTATTCACATTCAGAACAAGAGCACTCACGACACACTGATTTCATTCTGGCCAGGCCTGGCATTTCCCGTCTTTGTTAGCGTCTGCGCCTGCCTCCGTGCCGTTTATTGTAAGCCTAATAAGTACATAAAGGCTGAGGAATGGGGATCTGAGCAGACTCACAGCAATGAACCTCCAGGAGCTTGTTTGCCCGGGCAGACAGACTGGGTAAACAATTAGCTCCAGCTCCAACATTCAGGTCCTGTAGAAGAATTGGATGCTTGGCACTGGCCACTCTCTGTGACATTCAAAATTTGGCTTTTCTCCAATCAAATATTTAAACATTTGCAACCGTTTTTCTGGACCCAAAGCCTCGGTTAGGAATTTCTGCTCCATTCTACTTTTGTAAATGGAGATTTGGTGATTATTTACTAAGAACTTTGAAAAAAAAATGCACTTAGCTTTACAGCAAGGGTAAAAGAGAGTTTGTTTGAAAGTCATATGCTGGAACAGGTCAACACTACCAGCATATACTACCAACACTATAAGCAATGTACACTTAGATAAAATATAACTTGGAGTGTTGCTGTCACAGACCCTTCTGTGTTCATTGCTGGTAGCAAACAGCTGGCTTTTAATGGAACATAATAGAGAATTTGTTATTTTAAAACTGCCTTTCCATTTATAATCATGCCTGTTGCAGTACAATGGAGAATTGTATCCTTATTCCTTCATGCTATGGCAACACAGGAAATATTTAACAAGTGCTTGTGAACTATTTATTTTCAAATACGTTAATGATGTGTCTCCAAATCAGTAAAGTTAGTGTACATTGAGTTATGCATGCAGGTTGTACCTTTTGTATCAGGACTTCACGCCTATTATAATCCATGCCTTTTATAGTTTCAGATTGATACAGTAAAAGATACACAGTATTATCTAAGTCAGTCTCCTGCACTTCACAAACACTTACATTTCAACCTAATTCGCTTTATCCAACCCATCTCTTCAACGCGAGTAAGGAACTTGAGTAAGTTCTCAAGGAAATTAACATTCTGTGTGCCACAGATGTGTCAAGCCAACTTTGACAGGGTAAATAAATAAATAAAATATGGTAAACAACATATGAAAACTTGCAGGAAAATATTTTTGACTGGATGTTGGAAGAAAGTGAGAAGAAAAGGTTGCTTGTTTTCCTGGCAGGCCAGAATGAGCTGGCAATATGTGCTTGCTGCCTGGAAAGCCAAATGTATCCCGGGCTGCATCAGAGGCAGCATGGCCAGCAGGGCAAGGTAGGTGATCCCATCCCTCTGCTTTGCCCTCGTGGGATCCCACCTGCACTGCTGTGTCCAGCTCTGGGCCCCTCGGCACAAGAAAGACACAGATCTGCTGGAGAGCTGCTAGATGACTAGAGGGAAGGAACACCTCTCCTATAAGGGAAGGCTGAGAGAGCTGGGGTTGTTTAACCTAGAGAAGAGAAGGCTCTGGGGTGACCTTATTGTGACCTTCCAGTGCCTGAAAGGGGCCTGCAAGAAAACTGAGGAGGGACTTTTTACAAGGGCATATAGTGACAGGGCAAGGGGGAGTGGCTTCAAAATGAAAGAAAAAAGTTTAGATTAGATATAAGGAAGAAATTCTTTACTGTAAGGGGGCCAAGTCACTAGCACAGCTTGCCCAGAGAAACTGTGGATGCCTCATCCCTAGAAGTATTCAAGGCCAGGTTGGATGTAGCAAACTGGTCTAGTGGAAGGTGTCCCTGCTCATGGCAGGGGGATTGAAACTAGATGATCTTTAAGATCCTTTCCAGCTCAAACCATTTTGTGATTCTATTTTTGTTTTTCACTTGTCTTTGAGGGCAGAATCAAGCCACTATTGCACATAACCACTAAATATTAATTGTCTTCTTCAGCCATCTACACAGAAGATGCTTAGAAAAGAACAGAGGGTATGGAAAAGATCACTGTGGAAGTCTCAACCTGTGAGGCTGTATTTTCCTGTAAAGAAGTCACAATCTGTTCAAAGGCAGAGGATGGTCCTTGCTGGATATTCTGCAAGAGAGGGGGTTCATTGGTCTTAAAAGGGAAATCTAGGGCTCAGCTTTGGACTTGGTCCTGCTTTGAGCAGGAGGTTGGACTAACAGACTTCTAGGGGCAACCTAAAATATTCTGTGGTTCTCTAAATAGATTTAATGACTATTGATGGTCTAGATGAATACTAGTAACAAGTCATCCCATGTGCTACTGGGAGTAGAGATCTCAGCAGAGAGCCACTAAAAAGAATGTTTAAGTGATCTGGAAGAACTGGTAAGTGCTAGGCAGAAGCCAGGTAAGAGCAAGGTAAATAACTTAAGTTAAAGCTGAGAAATATTCCCTACATTTCCTAGGAAAATGTACACTTATATGGGCTCCAAATCAAGAGAGAGGCATGCAGACTCCTCTGGGACCAGGCTGAGGCATTAGGCTGGTAGAAAAAGAGCAGAGTGAAAGTAGAGTAACAGCACTCATTAGCACAAATTTAAAACACCATGAAAGGAATCAGCAAAGAAACCACCAGACTTGCAAGGAAGAAAATATCTAATTTTCTTAAGCTAATACTCAGTCTGGAAAATAAGCAAAAAGAATTTGCCTGGTCATTAATAAACATCAATTTGACCTAACAGGTATTACCAAATTTAGTGGCAGGATTTCTGTGACCAGGCAGTTTAAATCACTTGCTGTAACTAAAACAGCAAGTAGTGATCTCAAAATAGCAGAAACTGTATGCCAAAAAGGGCATCAGCTCCTTCTGCCACTGGTAAGGGAAACCATTGATCTCAAATGTTTTTGAACCACAGGATAAGTCTCTACTTAAAACATCTCTCTGCACTGTATAGAGAAAGTGACTTAAGCTGAATGATTTCTTCTGGATTTCCCACAGTGACAGTGGGACTGTCTAAAAATTACTTACAACAGTTACCTTGACTAAAAATCAACACAGAAAATATATATTAGTCTTGCCAGTTAACAAAGGTATAGTTCCAAGAATTAAATATTGTTGCTCACAGCCATTTCTAAAATTAGACATTTTAAAATCAGAAGTTTCCAGAAACTTTTTAAGATCTCTTGACCATTGCTGTCAATTTTCAATTAGTCCTAAAACAGAAGGAAAACTGTAAAAGTTTGGCAGAAAGTGAGGGTGGTATGAGTATTTGAATAGGATATATGGAATTACCCAGATAACTGTGGGCTTTTCTACTTGATTTCAATCTCAGATCACATAATCAGATTGACAGTATATTTCACAAAGGATCAAAGTAATATAATTAAGAGTTATGGAAACAGATTTTGTCAAAGTATAATTCAGCTTTTGATGTAACTGCAGGTTTTAGAATAACACTACTGATACATATATAGTGTATATATGTAGTATATATATACTGATACAGTACACTAGGACTTTTAGGGCCTTTGACCTTAAGATATCTTGCTAAACAGCTGAAGTATAAATAGAAATAACTAGACAATGATGAACCAAAGGCTGTAATGTACACCTACACTGTGATAATTTTAACTCAAGACTGACTGTTCTTTAAAATGTCTTTCTAGCTCAAACAAGACTGGCAACCAGGGGCAGAGAACTCCATGGGTAAGGCAGGATGTCAGGCTGGATCTCAATGCTTCATCCCAGCTATAAAACCCTCTTCAAGTGGGTAACTTGACTATCAAGTGAAACACTAAAATTTTGCATCACCCACATCACACAAAGTTTTGCGTCACCTAAGGTACTTCTGGACAGGGTCTTTCCTCGCTGCCCAGGTCTACTACTCCAATAAGTAGTTATAGTTCCTACTAATAAACTGGGGTGAGGGCAGTTTGAGGACCTTTAGTTCTCCTGAGAGCAGCTAAACTACCATTCTAGGTGTATCTGTGTGGATGTCTTTGTTGGGTGTGCTGCTCACTCCTTTTCTGTCCCAGGAAGTCTCCTGCCAAGGTGGCCATGGAATGTTACCATGAAGTTGTTCAAGATGCCTCTCAGACTCACTCTTAGGCTACTGATAAATGTAGGTAGATACCTATACTCTGCTTGTCTTAGTTCGTATTTTCAATGAGACTTAGAAAGCAATGTGAAATTCTAAATTATATTTACAGGTTTGATGCATGACTCAGCTCCCGGTGCAGACCTCGTCCCAGACTCAGGTTTGTAGTGCCTGTACCTTTATCTGATTTGTCTTGTGTGAGACAAATGTCATTAAAAACTAAATTTTCCCACTTAAATCTCTCTCCTTGGTTCCAAAGGGAACCCAGGTTAAATGAAAGAATATAGGCTGGGTGCATATATTTGACATTTTGGAGATAGAGAGGAAATATTTATAGACCACCAGTAAGCACCTGGTTCGTTGTACGGAGCAGCACAGGGTTGTTTTTATGTATTCATCTTTGAACTTTGAAATGCACTCAACGGCAAACTGTCACAAAGAAGTTATAAGACTTGCTGTAAACATTCCTCATGGGATATATCTCTGCAAGACACATCATCAAATGGTTTACCTATCTTCTAGGCTTTGATCTGTAATTAGTAATTGATCTGTAATTAGATTGCAGTAATTAGGGCTGGGAAAGGTCTATCGGATTGCCTAAACTGCTACATAATATTCAGGATAGCTTCCCTTCCTAATGTTTTGCCTCACACAGTTTATATATCCGGGGTTCAAGGGGCAGAAATCCCCTGGGATACTATTTCACAACCAATTCTCACAGTCAGAGATTTTTCTGGTGATGTTTAGCCCAAATGTGTCTTTTCTAATCTCATCGCATTAAACTCTTGTCATTATACTCCTTAGTGCCATGTGAAATAATTCCTCCTTAGGGTCCTATATGCTCTGCACTGCAAGTGCAGACTGTTAGATTCATCCTATGATAAACTATGCAAGTTTTCTTTATTCACCTTTAATGTACTTTGCTTTTCTTATTTACCTCCAAGTTATCTATGTCTCTCTGAGTTATTTACTTCAAGTTATCTATGTAGCTAGGTAGCCAGAATTAAATACAGTCCTGCAGCTGCAGTCACAGCTGAGAAGCGTGAAATTGCAGTTAGTACCTTGCAAATGAAAGATGTCATCTGTCACACGGGAAAGAAAAGGATCATAGGTTAGTGAAACAGGTTGCTTATTTGGGAGAAAAATCATCATTCTCTTTATAGTTGGATACACTAGATTTGGAAAACAACCCAAGTTCATCTTGACAAGATGTGAACAAGAGCCACCCAAGAGCAATTAAGGTGAGGAGCACTTAACTGTGAATAGTATACTGCTGTCTCACTTTGAGAGTCAAATGTCCACACAAGCTGTCTAGGCTGCCTCTACTGATGCCCAAGAGAAAATAATTCCAGACTATAACTCCGTACTAACATCAGCATCTAACATGGGTGGGCTGAATTGCCTCCTCTCCTCTCCTCTACTTAAAGATGGCCGTCCCTAGGCTATTGATGTAATTTTTAGATGGCTAAAATTAGCCAAGGCTGATTTTGTTTACTTGTTCCCAAGCTAATCGTAACTGACCTCTCCTGGTTCTACTATGACTCCTCTTCACATTTCAGACCAGAAGCCACTTTCAGATGGTCCCGTGTGCTGGCTTTGATGGCTAAACAGCCCTACTGCATGCCTTGGACCCTCATGTTCATTTCCCTTAGAAGCACTGATCCATGTGATGTTATGTGGACTCACAGAAATTCTACCAGCAAAAGCTTACTTGACCAAGAAATTGAGACAGAACCACTCAATGAAATAGTCCCAAACCCTGATTAGTTTTCCTTTTCCTTTGCCTCCCTAAGATGGGGAGATAGACCTGATTTTGATGTCCCCACAGGGCCTACATCCATTGCAGGATGATCTTGACAAGAACACTGCCTTGTTTAGACCACAGCTAGGACATAGTCTGAAATATGATGTGGTCCCTCGGAGTCATGCTGCTAACTTCAAGGTGCCTTCATGCTGCTGCAAGATGACCAGGTGTCATAATTAGTATGACATCAAGCATCTCACTGGAAATGCCACCAATTCTGGCTGTACAATGGGATAGGAAAGGCCTTTCCCTGCTCTGCAGGGTGGGCTCTCACTGTGGGGGGAACCTTCTGTTTTGCAGTGTGCACTGAATAAGGGATTCTCTTTAAACAAGCTGGGAATGAGGTGAGTATTATCTCCAACTGGAGCTGAAAAGATGTCTACTAATATCCTCAACGACCTTGTTGAGGATAGATACAGGAGCTTCATGGTCACATACAGCACTTAGAAAATGTTACAGCTCACTATTAGTAAATGAGCACACAGTGGATGCAAACTGCCAGATGGAGAAGTGACACCACCAGCAGAATCTAAACTCAGCAGATAGACACAGGTTGGCATGAAAACAAAAACAGTAGTGATGAATTCAATCCAATTTTGCACAACACTGAAGATTCCCTTTTTCAGGAAATTCCTGATGTTCTCAGGGAGTGCAGTTGCAGTGGATGTTTTATTTTTAAGGTGTCATTTTGGGATTACTTCACTGTAGTGATATGCTGTTTATTCAAATGGTGAAGATGCAGTGTCTTAAAAGAATCTCAGTCTTGCTGGAGCAAATTCAGATGTCTGTTTTGTTTCAACAAGTTTTCACTATCGTGAAATTAAAGAGGTACTGTTAGTTTAAATATCACTTAACAGAAATGTTTTCAATAATACGAATAGTAAGATTTCTCTCTAGTTAAGAGCGTATACAATATATATAGCTGCGAATTTTGAAACAAGCTAAATTCAAATTAATCCTCTTTTTCTTCCTTCTCTGCACCTCATAGTTTGATCAAAACTTTCTACATAATATGCTCTATTTAGAGAATACCATACATCTGACAGATAGGATAATCCCATTAAGGCTTTAAGTTGAGAATTCTGGTGGGTGGGGGGGAAACAGCTACAAAATTATTCCTAAATGTACTGTATTTTCAGTCCACTGTTACCTCTTGTGTTTCCCATATAGTAGTAGATTAATTTTCCAATAGATTTAGACATTTTTTGTAAAGCTTGAGTTTTCTCAGGCAAAGCCCTTTATTTGCGCAGTTAGGTCTGCAGGTGGACCTGTGCAGTAGAAACCTTCCCCCGTCTGAGTGAATTGCAACTAGATGCTCAAATATCCCAATCCATCCAGGAAGAAGACAGACACACTGAGTGGGCTTCACTTCATGTAACTGTAGGCACCAAAAAGTTAGATTTAACCTCTCATGATAGACAGCAGAATAAAATGAGTGCTTTTAAGGAATGATTGTCTGGCCTAACTTACATTCCATTTTAGGATGTAATTACTTGCCCTCTGAGGTAGCCCCTTAAGACCTGCAAAAGGAACCTAGAGTGGTCATGACCAACTTTTAGTTGTCTTTATTCATCAGTGGAATCCCCTCCAAGGCTACAGTCCTCCTCCATGCTGCTCCACAGCGTCACTCTTGCTGATGACAAGATTTTTGCCAGCACAGGAAGGATATTGTATACATTCAGCTGTCAGTTTTCCCACTTGGCAATCTTTTCCATGAGCTAAACAACTCAGATTCCCGGTCCTCATGCACTTCCTTTCAGAGCTGACAGTAAAAGCATTTTGCTTCTGGGAACTAGTTATAAGTACCTCCCCCACCACCCTTGCATCCACAGTCTTGGAGAACCTGAGGAAGAGTTCCTTCTCTCCTAGTGGTATCATCTTGCGGTGCAGCACATCCGAGGTGAATATCTGGCCTTCCCCTTCCCATCAGCACAGCACCCAGTCATGGGAGAGTCACCACTGTAATTATCATCATAACACTTCATTGAGATAGGATATGCTCTCACACTTGTTGCACAGATTTGGGAACTGTGCCACCAGAGCCTTCCTGAAATCCTGAACTCAAGTAGGGGCAGGGATGAGGAAAGGACTTGCTTCTCCAAAGCCCCAGTCTGCATCATACTTGCCTTCGAAACAGACCATTTTTAAAGGGATAGAGAGTGTCTTCACCTTTAATTTTCTCTCACAGTTAAAAAGCACTTCAGGAAACAGGGTGTGAGTGAGCTGGGGTCTATGTCCCAGGGAGAGCAGAGGGAGCCGGCTGGAGAGCTGCCATTGCAGTGGGGAACTCCAAGGACTTTTCTTCTGCATCGCATCAGCGGTGAGCAATGGGGAGACTCATTTGAGCCAACTGTGGGTTGTCCTTCTTCCTTCCAGACTCAGTGGCCTCTGAAATCACTTCATTGTCTGCAGCGGAATCTGGCACAGGCCCACAATGCCAGGTTACTTCACTTCCCTGCAGAATAAAAGATTTCTTCAACCATGAGAAATTTTCTCCTGACAGTGCCATTCATTAGGGCTCCCACCTGTAGACTGTTTCATTTTCAGCTTACTCACAGGGTGCTGAAAAGTCAGCATGTGTGTTATCACTTGACAATATAGTACAGCTAATACCTCTTCAGCCTTACGTACGTTGTCACTTACTGCTCTTTGCCTCAACAATGGCTCACAGTAACATTCAGATCTTGGACTTCACTCTCTTTTAAAAAAAATCTTGTGCAGCCCAATCTTGCCAGAGCTCTTGTTTCTTAAGAATTATACACATAGGGGAAAAAGAAATCTGTATTTGATATTTTTTTCCTCTTTTGAATTAGAAAGTTAAAACATCATATTTTGATGCTCGATAGAACTGGACAGTAGTTCATTATTTCTTAAGGTAGACATGAAGACAGGGCAGACAAACTGTCTTTTCTGAGCTTATGGTTTAATGTATACAGTAAAACTAATAAAAATTTGAAGTGTTTATGACAACAAAATGTCTCATAACTAAATTTCAAACTTAACATTCTTCTCCATTCGTTTTGTCATGAAAGTTTTGCCCAACACTTTCTTTAAGGTTTCATTCTCAGGAGGGGGCTTGTAGACACCAAGCCTTGTGGTTCTTATTCACCCATTTATGTTGTACATAGAGACACACTTTATGGAATCACATCACCATAGAATGGTTTGGATTGGAAGTGATCTCAAAGATCTTCTAGTTACAAACACCCTGCCACAGGCAAGGACAATTTCTACTGCTGCTGCTTCAGGCAGAGAAGGTTTGCAGTCCTGTATTGTATTGTGGATAGCCCAGTGCATCCCAAACCCCTACAATTAAGTGAGGTGAGTCCCACTATACACATCTTAGCATCTCTGTGTCTCTGTCCCCATCTGCTGTAAAATCTTCTATCAGTATCATATCATCTAGGATTGTGTCTATTTGAATCTGTGTCTGGAAGGCCCTGGAGCACATACGGCAGCTGTGAACAAGAGGCTTCATGTCCATGGAAAGCAAGAACCCACCTGGACCATTGCTGCAGCCCTGAGACCCACTCTAACCAAACCTCACAACATTTTCACCCCTGCGAGGCACGGGCCAGCCCTTCCATCCATGCCCATCAGCAGGTGTGTGTGTACAGGGCAAAGCTTCTGAGCAGTGGGACTGCACATCTTGTTGGGACGTGATTAGAGTCGGATCAGGAAGGGATCTATGGTTAGTATGGCATCGCAGACAGAGCCTGACTGGTCTGCTGCCTGCTGATACTCCAGCCATCTGCCTCACTGTTGCATGGTCATTCCCTCATGGCCCAAGAGCAGCTGCACTGGTGTCACCAGCCCTTCCCCAACACCAGTTGTATTCTCTAGTTTTGTTTCTGCCGCAGGCATCTGTCCTTTACCACTGGGAACCTCTTCACCTCTTCCTCACGCTGCAGATCTCTTCTAACCATTCATAGCTGAGAAAGACTTGTCTGAGTAGTTACTTTTTTTTTTTTAATGTAGTACATGCTTTTTGCACTCATTTGGTAAAATCTTTCTGCAGACCCAGACGGGGATGGTGCTAAGGCCAAATAAATGCAAATTAAGAGAAATCGTGTCTGAGAATGTAAGATCCCATCATATTTCAGCTCTTCACAGATTGTCCATGGGTGAGGCAAAGGTTTTGCTTTGCTTCAGGCTCTCCTCATCCTTTGTAATGGCAGCAGCAGGGTGAAGAGGTCAGTAGAAGGCTGCAAATAAATTGATTCCTATGAAATTTATATTTCCTTTCTGGAGCAATGGTGATCAGCTGGGAATTCTGAAAAAATTTTGTGACTTTTTCTTGTAGAGTTAAAACATTGCAGGATTTTTGCCTTCTTGGCCCCGGTTTCCTCTTTTCTTGCCAGATATCATTACAAGGATTCAGGAAGGATGAGTAATTAAAACCCATGCAAACAATGTGTCGGACAATTAAATTTAAATGCCTGCCTGATGAGGCAACATGGGTGACCGACCGCAGGGCTCCTGCAGCTGATGCCCTGCGGAGGCAGGAGGGACCGCGGAGGTTCACCCCACTCCTGGGGACCCTCTGAAAAGGGATCTGGGTACCCAGACACTGGGGACAAAGATGCTGTTGCTCTCGGGGCTGCAGAGATGCCACGGGATGCACCCCAAAATCTCGCACCGGGACGGCAGCCCCTGAGCTGCCCGTAGTGGCAGAACACCGCGAATAAAAACAAGGATGGGGAAAAACCCCTATGTTTTGCCTCGGGAAATAAATGAAAATAGCAGTAAAAGAATAAAAAAGGGGGTGACGCGGCACAGGACGCACTGGGGCGGCGGCCCGCGGGGGAAGCCTGCGCGGAGGGCCGGCCCGGGCCCGGCCGGGCAGGAGCGCGG
>VXAZ01006775.1:3148250-3181084 GCA_013399875.1 Gymnorhina tibicen | reverse complement strand
CGAGGGCGCCCGGCCGTGCGGGCACCGGGCGGCGGGAGCCGCCGTCCCGGCC
The DNA here is from genome assembly GCA_013399875.1 of Gymnorhina tibicen. Lineage (NCBI taxonomy): Eukaryota > Metazoa > Chordata > Aves > Passeriformes > Artamidae > Gymnorhina > Gymnorhina tibicen. The sequence continues at coordinate 3,181,032 of VXAZ01006775.1, read as the reverse complement.
GGGGGCGAGCGCTCCTTCCGCGCAGGGCTTAATGTTTAACCCCGCTCGCATCCACCGGAGCGCACCGGGCGCCGCCTCCCCGGCGGCGCCGGCGACAAAAGGGCGAACGCGGCTGCTCCCCGCCGGTCCCCGCTGCGGGTCCGCCGCTGCGGCGGCCGGCGCCGTTGCCGGTGACCAACTCTGAAAGGACGGCGGGGGAGGGAACAGCTGGGATAAAATTCGCCTTTGCTGCCTTTCACGCTTGGGAGGCGTCTGAAGGTAGCGCTTCTCTACGCTCCTATACTTGGATTCATCACTGTGTCTGAGAACCTTAGTATTTTTGGGGTGGCTTTTTAAGACATACGTGACCCGAGCTCTTCAGTGAAGCGGCTCCTGGAGCCTGGGGCAGTTGTTTTTTGCCTCCTGCCCCGAGCGAGATCCGAGGGGTTGGTAAGGTCTCACAGGGACCCAGCTTGTGCAGCTGCCCCGTCACTCAGGTGGTTTGGAAGCCTTGGGGATGTAGGTCCTTCCTACAGCTTGCCCCGTTATTCAAACTGGCCGTCACTGTCTGCTTGTAATGCAGATTGCTCTTGTACCGTGATACCGATGCTGCTTGACATGCAGGGGAAGAGAAAGAAGGAAAAAAGGAGGCAGTCCTAGGAACTGGACTAAATGGAAACACATACTATGCTCCCTTTTCTCTGTGTGTGCATGGCAGTGACACACGTGCCAGAATAGCCGCTGTGCCCAGTGTGTATGTTAATAGACACACCCGTGGCCTGCCATCATCAAAGTTAGTTTCAGGTTTTCCAAGGCATCTCTTCCTACAGCCCTCAGTCGAGCAGGTAAGGCAGTGTAACCCTCACACCACCCTTGGCATCTCAGGCAGGCTAATAGAGTTGTTATATTTTAATGGCAGTAAGGCTTCTGTAGTTATTAAGGTGCAACTCCATTATTTTTGCTGTGTTTTAACAAGTTTTGTGACCAGGAAAAGCAGCAGAGGTATTTTGGCACAGCACTGACAGTGATTTAGTTCTCCTTTATAATTTGGTTTTAGGCAGGTTTTTCTCTCTTGCTGTCTTGGTTTTCTCTCTTCATTTTTTTTGCTATGTTAATCTTTCTGGCTTCCAGCACTGTGGAAAAACTTTCTTCATTTCAAAATGTAATGGAGACTGTTCAGTTCATGGGCTTTCATACTAGATGATCCAAGATTTATTGTTGTTTAACCGTCTATTACAAGAACCACCCCTGAAGTTGTGAACTCTTGCAGAAAAATTACTTGCTTATTAGAAAATTATTCATGTCCATCCTGAACAAGGCAGTTTTCTTTCAGCAGCATCTATCTTGGAGTGTGAATGCCCATAGCAAGCAGGAAAATGTGTCTGTAAAGTATTTTAGCGGCACGGGGAGCCCCGGGGTAGCTGTCACTGTTTCCATTCTCTAAACAATTTTAACGCCATTAGTGAGTGTGATTATGTACAAACCGCTTCTAGGGGGTTCCTAGCCTGGATGTCAGAGCAGGGCTTTGTGCTGAGTCAAAGGGTGGATTGAGTTTATGACACAGTTTAAATAGAAGCAGAAGAGCAGAGCTACAGTAGAGCAGCACATCGTAATTCATTCAGTACCACTCTGTGATAGCCGTGCAGGGAAGTGCTCACTCCTTACCAGTTTGTTCAATTTGAGGACACCTCTCAGGGTCACCCATGAGTAAATAGATGAGGACAGAGAGTTTCAACCCTGGGGTTTTTTGCAGCTTTTCTTGTTTTGTTTCAAATGAAAAGGAAAAGAGAAAGTAAAAGGAAAGAAGAGCCTTACTGGAAAATCTCTGTTTAAATGTAGGCTGCTTTTTCAATTTCTCCATTTTTAAGAGGAAGGATCTACACAAAAAGAGGTACTATGCACTAATTTGCATCGTGTTATAAATAATACATATTTATTCTATTTATTGCTGCCCAGATCTGATTTAGTACCAGTTATGTCTCCAGATGGGATATAACTATGAAGACTTCAGTAAATGCTTGGGTTTGTGAGCACTGTTTAGCTTCTACAGTCAGGTATAAACTCACAACTGTATTTTATGGTCAGGTTTAAATCACATTTTAAATAGTAGAAAAGTTCTGTAACTGATGAAAAGGCTTGTTTATCCCCTAAAGCTGCAATGTGATCACAGCACGGGAGCAGCAGAGGAGGGGGGTTCGGAAGGCTTGCTCAGAGACGTAAAGTGGAGTAAGCACCACTTCACACAGCACGGCACAGACAAAAATACCATCTTCTGAAGCCTTTTTCGTGGGACCAGCTCGAGTCCCATCTCCTGTCTTGCTCTCTTCATAGGGCGGCTGCCCTCTGCTGTCTGAAGCTGCCCTTCCAAGTGCTGGCGGTGCTGTGGTGGTGATGGTGGGGAGATAACGGAGAGTAGGTTGCAGGGAGAGGTAATCTCTCTTCTCAGGCCAGATGATAATCTCGGAGGAAGCGGAGGAGCCGTTGGGCACACAATCCCTTCATCGGGTCGCCGTGCGGACAAGCACGAGGGAATCTGGCTGCTTGTGCAAATAACAACTGACAAGACGTTTTTAATTTTCCCCTGCCAGCTAAATAAACCAGCCAAAGGCCAGCAGAGGCTCAGTTAGCATGAACGGGTTTTAGCTTCAAGAAGTGGCATGAGTGGTGCAATTTAGAGAGATTCTGTGTGTCAGGAAAGCTTCAAATGTAATACGTGGGAATAATTTTGGCATGAAGTAGGTGAGAGCAAGCACGCTGTTACTGATGGAATTGGTGTGATGCACAGTGTAACCATGATTTAGTCTGTTCTCAGCTTCTAACTGTGAAACCAGTAGGCACTGCTGCATGCAGCCCTCACTGACACAAGCAGCACAGCTAACAGTTGACTTTTGCCAGTGTATATTTTCTTTTTGGGGATGGAGGGGTATCACTTGGCCCTGTTACCTTATTTTTTTTTTCTTCCTAGTCACTGTTACGTAACAATATATTTGATAATTCTGCAGGTGTTCCCTGTGCCATCCTTGCACCAACGTGAAACTCTCTCATTTCATAGCTTGCAAAATGCAGCCACATCCAATATTAAAATTTGCTGTGGAAGGAGTAAGAGGAGCTGGTGGCTTTCCTTGAATACCAAGTATTTTCCAATTTTAGGACATCCAAAATGATGCAATTCTGATTAATGTTTAAAATAGCTTGTATTTGCCAGCATGAGTCATCTGCTAGGTATAAAGCATCACATTCAATAGAGCCTAACCTAGAAAAAAAGTATGTTCCTTTAAAGATGTCCTGTTAATGAAAAAATTGCCAACAGTGTGTGGTCACTTCTGGAAGAGTCAGTACCTGCTTCTGTGTGTATCAGTAGCATCAGTTGTGTTTCTCTATGTCTGTTTTTTGGACTTAAATTTTTTTGATATCCTGCATGAGTCAGTTGATACTTTAAACTTTCTCTGCTTTAATGATAGCCTCTGTTCCCAAAGAGGATGGTACCAAAAATCTAAGAATCTAGGCCCAGTATTTGAGTTGAACACCACTGGACTTCAGCAGCCTGTAGCTTTCAGAGTCTTTTTTGGTGCAACTTAGGGGTGGAGTATTCCTACAAAAAGCATTGGAGAGAAGGATTTTTCTTTTTTTATTCTTAGGTAGCTGTGGTCATTTCCTGTGTGATTTGCTTTGGTTTACTTGTTTGAGGCATTTCAGGAATGATCCTGCAGTTGTGATCAGTGTAACCTCAGCAGGGTTTTAAATATGTGTAAGCTCAACATAATTGTGAACTTTTGTTTGAATAATCTTTGTGTGAGGGAGATCCTGCTTGCCTTCTTGCCCAGGGCATGGTGCCTCCTGCAGCGATTCAGCTGTATGGCTAATTTTCAAATAAACTGAAGTTACACATTTTTTTGATGCAGTACTAGTGCACGCTGTTCTCTGCAGTCTCAGGCACTCTGCCTGCGGTTCATAAACATATTTACAGTCGCATTTGCCTCTCTGTGCTCAGAGGGGGTTGGTTTGCATTTCTAATTAATTGAGTTTATAAAGCAATAATCCAGTGCGTTAACTGAAAATTCCCTCAAGAATTGTAATCTTCCTTCATTAGCTGCCTATGTGTAATCATATCACCCTTTCTCATGTAAGCCTCGGGGAGGGCCAATGCCACGTGGAGCAGAACCTTTGTCTGGTGTGAGTTGCAAGGGGAAGCGAGTCTCCCCTGTGGTCGTGCTCTGCAACCCAGCCCCTGTCAGGTCACCTTCTTTGTCCCCCCACCTGTCCCTACCATTAGCCTGATGTCTCTGGCTAAGACAGCAAATGGTGTGAAGAGATTTAAGGACATCTCTCAGCGGAGTCAGAGAGTAGGGGGAAGCTTTCAGAGAGTGTTCTAATCTAGCTGAAGACAGACACGTTTACTGTTTGTGGGAGCTCTGGTTTCTAAATGAATGGATTTACACAGAATCTGAATTTTCTTTAAGCCGTGTGAAGACAAGTACTCTAACTTCCCACTGACGTCAGCTGGGAGTTGGTGGCTCAGCACACCTAAGGGTTAAATGTCCTGTATTTCAGTGTTAACCTGGGACACTTGTTTCAAGACACAGGCTAGGGCATTAGTTTGACACTGAGAAATCTGAGCTACCTAATGTAAGTTAACTCCATTCAAATCACTTGACCTTTATTATATTTATACTCGGTTAGCAAGCCATTACTTAGCAAGGTGGGATAATCTTGCAACAAGTTTGGGTGAGTAACTGTACTTGCTTTTGCTTTCCACAGACCGGCATTCAGAATGGCTGCCTTGTCCACTTTAATCCTCCTTTTGTGTGCTGCTAAAGATGTGATGCCTTCCAGTCCTCACTGGAAGCCAACTTGGCCATCTTACAGAGTTCCCGTTATCCTGCCGCAGTCTACCCTGAACTTGGACAAACCACAGTTTGATGCTGAAGCCAGGCTGGAAGTGGTATCTCCGTGTGGCCCAGCGTGCCACAAAAGTTCTCCGCTGCCAACTTACGAAGAAGTGAAGAACTACCTGTCCTACGAAACCCTGTATGCTAACGGCAGCCTCACTGAAACTGAAGTGGGCATATATATTCTGAGCAACGGCGGCGATGGGGCTCGAGGCAGATCTCGAACTAAGAGGCAGATCTATGGCTATGACAGCAGGTTCAGCATTTTTGGGAAAGACTTCTTGTTGAATTACCCATTCTCCACGTCGGTGAAGCTCTCTACAGGTTGCACGGGGACGCTGGTGGCTGAAAAGCACGTTCTTACTGCTGCTCATTGTATCCATGATGGAAAGAGTTACGTCAAAGGAGCTCAGAAACTTCGGGTGGGGTTCCTAAAGCCCAAACATAAAGATGGCAGCAAAGGGTCCAATATCACCAACTCAGCAATGCCTGAGAAAATGAAATTCCAGTGGATCCGAGTGAAACGGACGCATGTCCCCAAAGGATGGATCAAAGGCAATGCCAATGACATTGGCATGGATTATGACTATGCCCTGCTGGAGCTGAAGAAGCCACACAAAAGAAAGTTTATGAAGATAGGTGTGAGTCCACCAGCAAGACACTTGCCTGGAGGGAGGATTCACTTCTCTGGCTATGACAATGACCGTCCGGGAAACCTGGTTTACCGTTTCTGTGATGTCAAAGACGAAACGTACGACCTGTTGTACCAGCAGTGCGATGCCCAGCCGGGTGCCAGTGGATCTGGGGTGTATGTGAGGATGTGGAAGAGGCAGAATCACAAATGGGAGCGTAAGATTATTGGTATATTTTCAGGCCATCAGTGGGTGGACATGAATGGCACCCCACAGGATTTCAATGTAGCTGTTCGCATTACACCCCTCAAATACGCACAGATCTGTTACTGGATCAAAGGCAACTACCTTGACTGCAGGGAAGGATAAAGACAGTGAAGCTCCCTGAAAGCACTTAATGACTGGTTTTAGTTACTCATCTGAGGAAAGGCTAGACTTGTGCTGCAAATGCATGTGATCATGTAACATCGGGAGGTAGCTTTTCAAGCCAACCACCCTGTTCTTAGGACAGGGACTGTGTGGTGCTATCATTACAGCCTGAAACTGGGGAGAAAGGAACGTCTGCTGGGTGGGGAAGGAGCAGGTGGACTTGCTGAACTTGCAGCTGAGCAACTGAAGATTAATTAGGGGCGGATCAGTAAACAGTATGAAAACAGAACCGTCTCCAAAGAATCTTGTAAAAGGGACGCTGTTGACTATCTCATGCCTACAATGTTTGTTTTAATAAATCCTAGGATTAGTAGAAATGCTTTGATCTGAACTTTTAAAAGAAAATATTTCTATGCTGTTGGGGGCTGAAGAGGGGCATTTAATGGTGTTTGCAACCCAAACATTACAGCTTTGTGTTCCTGCATGAGAAAAGGGAGTGTGAAAAGGGCAAGGCATGCGCCGTGGGAGATGAATGCCACACAAATAGCGTGAAGGGTAAATAACCACATAACACTTCTAACTTCCTTTCAGCCTGAGTGATTTGAGACTTTATTAGTAACATAGTTAAGAAAAATGCTTTTTGAGCAAACAGACCTTGATGTTGCAAGAATTTGACTGTGAAGATGATGTTGGTCGTATGATCAGTGCCATTACATCCTGCTTTGGGATTAAATCTTCATAGGAGCTGGGACCTATGAAGGAGCAGGATCCCTATGAATATACTAGAAAGTGTGTAGGGAAAGGGGCTTTTCTGTTTATGACCTACTTAGGTCTTTTAAGGAAAATCTCATGTCAGCAACTCAGATTTTCAGAGGCGAAGCCTGTCTTTGGTCTTGCTGTCTATCTGAATTGCTGCCTGCAGGGCAGGTAAAGGAGAGAGCTGCACAGGGTTTCTACCAATTTTTTCCCCCTATTTGTTGAAGATCCTTGCTGTTCTACCTAATAACACACCACGTAGAGGGACCCTAGACTTATAAGTGTCTCTCAGCCATATCCCTTTGACAGTGTAATTTGGGCATCTTGACTAATGTTTCGTGTGTTTTCAGGGTAGGAGTCCTCCTCCCCATCTAACTGTTGAGTTACAAATAATTCTTGGCAAATGCACAGTTCAGTAATTCTGCAGCTGGAATAGAACCACTTTATAGGATGCAGCCTGAGTTTGCTGTGAAGTGATCCTCTGCTGTCTCTTACAGATAACAGTGACTTATATTTTTACTATAGAAGAATTAGAGTTTAAAACAAGAACTGTCTTTTTTAGGTAAAAACAGTGCAGCCGAATACTGTAGCTCAGCAAACAGCATTGGGAAGTCAGCATGGTCTGTACAAACAGCCCTTCTCAGATGGATTGTGCCACTGTATTTCAGTAACATGGTTAAGGACATGCTGCCCTGCCAAGATTATTTTTTTACGTAGGAGGATAGACACTGGCTCCGGTTCCGGTTTCTCTTCCATCCACCTCTCACTGTCTCCTGAAGCTTCCCAAGTTGCCCATGGTGCTTGGTGTTGTGGGGCAAATGCAAGTCCCTGGTGAGAAATATCAAAGCCGGGAAGGAATGAATCCAAGCAGAGCTTCCCTGTGCTATACCAACACAAGGAAAATGGTAATTCAGCTAAGCCTTTTTTACACTCTACTAATTACTACGGCATTTGTAAACATATGCCTGATGGTGCTTTATCTTTGTGGTGGCTTTGGCTCTAGTTCTGACAAACATTTTTGCTGGAGCTGCCTATGATTATTATTTTTACAGAAGCAGTGTACAAAAATGTGGACTCTCATGTGGGTTTTTGGTGCACTCAGATACAAGCAGTTACTAATGCTTTGAAATATGAATAATCACCATATGTATCTGATGGTCTTTTTCTGACTTTTTATTTTAATTTCCTTTACTCTGTGGCTGTTATCTGGAGCACTTTTGTTTGAATGTATCACAGTGAATAAAGAAAAGTTACAGAATTTCAATGCAGACGTTCTTGTATTTGTGCTGTATTGGGTTGCACTTTCAATCTCTTTTCAGCTACTTATTTGTAAAGACATTCAGATACAGATTTATTAAAATCCTTGGTGCTGTTTATTTTCCTTCAATTTTCTTCTTCTCTCACCTGTTAGAAGTTTTTGTTTTGGTGTATTTTTTTTGTTTCTTTCAGTGGGCTTAATTACTTTATACATTTAGATGCTAATAATCAATCTTAGCTTTTGCATGACTCCTGCAGCTCCAAAGCCGCTCATGAGCTCTGATTAGTTAGTGCTGAAAATAACCTATTAGACTGAAAAGCCACATTGTTTTTATGAACTTTAGGGTAAATAAACTATGGAGGAATGTGAACCAGTCAGTATAAGGTCATAATCGAGGTCAGTCCATCTTCTTTTTGTTTTAGTTGATGGAGTATGAAAAAAGTTCCTTTGAGACTAACAGTGAGACCCACAGTTTTTAGAGAAACATTGGATGCGGAAAGTTTTTCGTTTTGGAATTGCTGCCTGTACAACTTTCCTGACCTCTCAGTATGCACACTATGTCATGTGGGCTTGAGAATATCAGTCCTGATTTATTGGACATATTTCCCATCCACTGATCCTGTGTTCTCAACTGCTTTGTCAAAGTGTAGGCTAAGAACTTTTCATAGAATCACAGAACCATTTAGGCTGGAAAAGATCTTTAAGATCATCAAGGCCAGCTGTAAACTGAACACTGCCAGGTCCACCACTAAGCCATGTCCCTAAGTGCCACATTTTTATGTCTTTTAAAAACCTCAAGGGATGGAAACTCTGCTGCTTCCCTGGGCAGCCTGTTCCAGTGCTTGACAACCCTTTTGGTGGAGAAAGTTTTCCTAATATTTAGTCTAAACCTCTGCTGGCGCAACTTGAGGCCATTTCCTCTAGAGTAATGTGAGCAAGGTGGGGTTTTTTTGTTGGTTTTTTTTTTTTCTCTTGAGAATGTATGCTGCACGCTCAGTGTAATCAGGAGTGGGAGACTCTCTTCCCACTGTACACCCTGTGCAAACATTCCAGTTTTGGAAAGAAAAGGAAATCTCAGATAACACGGGCAGAATTGCGGTGCTGAAGTTCAGCACTGTTTCACCTGCGCCCACTGGGGTTGGTGGTAATTTTGCCAGTGTAATCATCGGCAACAAGGCTGGGCATGCTAGGCAGGTTTGGAAATTGCATCCTGAGGCTATTTGCTTTGATGCTGCAAAGAGAGCTCCTTTAAAACCAGAACTTTAAACTGTGAGAAAGATAGCCGTGCAGCCAAAATAAGGCTGATCAAGCAAACAGAAATAACTAAATTATATACAGGCGTGGCACTTGAAATATCGTTGTCCAGCCAGTGACTGCCTATGACCTGCAGAACTGAATGAAGTGCCTCATTATTCTTGTATGTGAAGGCAAAACAGTCGATGGGTATAGAGGGGCTGTTTTGACTGTGATTGAAAAGGATTAAAATCTGCTCCTGCATCTGTAAGAAGCTGACATATGAAAAATTTTACTTAATCTGCTATAAATCCCTCAGAGAACAGTTGGAGATGGCTGGAGATGGAAAGTGAGGTGTCGAGAAAACACAGACCCTGCCGAGCTGTTCCCCAGCACACACTGCACTTAGCCTGCTGAAGACTGCACAATATCATCAAGTTTCCTTCTCAGAGAAAAGTATTTTCCTTGCATCTGTAATTGTTTTCCAACTGAATTCCCAGGCCTGCCTGTTTAGAGGGCAGCCCTCGTCTTAAAGTTGCACGCTGAACCCCAAGCAAGTATAATACATGCTTGAAATTCTTTTCCGTGTTTCTACTTAATCTGCCATTTGTTAGCAGGTTTTGGTAGTGTGCCAACTCAATATGCACAGGCCTTGCGAAGAGAAGCTTTCAATGAGTGCATAAAGTATGCTGGGTGGGTAAAAACTTCTTTGCTTTTCTGGAGGAAAAAGGAAGCGTGGACGGAGAAGAGCAGCAGAGAGTGAAAGGGCGGTATGATTTGTATCACAGAGGGAGGTTTCCTAGAGGATCAGTTTAGTGGATGTGCATGTGTGTAGGGTTTTTATAAATAGTACTGTTAGTTTCCATTCCTAGTTCTACCAGGTGGAGAAGAAAAACTTAGGAGCTGAAGTAAATTAAGTCTCTTCAAATGAGCATGTTAATGCCGGCTCTGAAGCCACTGTGCAGCACAGATGAGAAGTTTAGGCTGTGACTTGTCCAGTAGATACACAAGAGAAGAGTGACGGTGACATAAGCATTAGGAACCTGATCTCCTCCTCCAAGAAGATGCTTTTTCCTGTCTTACATGGTGACTATTAGGTTGCACGTGCTTTGTGCCTGCCGGCAAAGGTGGTGTGGGCCTTTATAGGTAAATGATTATACAAGGCAACAGAAACACCTTAACATGCTCCAGACACTATTATCAACACTGATTATTCCCAGGATAAAATTGTCAGTGATGCTTTGGGTGTGGATTGATTTTTAACTAAATGGGCATAGGTTGAGCCATGAAGCAGGCTTTTACTGGTTTTTTATCTAAAGATCTCTAACAGTAATTAAGTGCTTGTGGCTCAAGCGGAGGATGGTGAATGTTCCTCTGCAAACTTTTTATGGACAATGTTTGTTTTTTTTACAATAAATTCCATTTAAAAGATTTGTGCATAAGCAGAGATCTACAAGAAGTTAAGCACTTCTATTAGTTCACCAAGCAAATAATCATGATATAAAATAGTCCATTTAAATACCACATGTAATATGTAATATATGAGACATTTTTTAATGACATTTGCTCAATTGCACTTGTTTCAGTTTTGGAAATCTATTCAGATTCAGAATATTCAGACTATTTATGCTGATTTGGTGAGGAGAGAGTATTTTTCTAGCAAGCCTAACCAACTCAAATACAAAAAGCATGTACAAGAAATACTGTCTTGTGATAAGAGTATGAAGATTATTAGCTTGGACTGAAGTGACAGCAGTAATAAGGTATAGTGATTTTTTTTCAACGTTTCCTAAAAAACTTCCTGTAACAGTTTTATGCCACATTATCGTAGATTTGGTGATTTTCCACAGGTTGTACACATGAAGAAGTTAATGTAATGATGATTTAGGTCCTGGTTGACGTAAAGTTGAACACGAGTCAGCAGTGCCCTGGCAGCCAGGAGGGCCAACCATGCCCTGGGGGGCATCAGGCACAGCATCGCCAGCCGGGCAAGGGAGGGGATTGTCCCCTCTGCTCTGCACTGGGGCGGCCTCACCTCGAGTGCTGGGGGCAGCTGTGGGTGCCACAATAGAAGAAAGGCATTAAACTGTTAGAAGGCATCTAAAGGAGGGCAGCAGAGGTGGTGAAGGGCGTTGAGGGGAAGCCACATGAGAAGTGACTGATGGCACTGGGGCTGTTCAGCCTGGAGGAGACTGAGGGGAGACCTCACTGCAGCCTGCAACTTCCTCATGAGGGGAAGAGGAGAAACAGGCACTGATTGCTTCTCTGTGGTGACCAGTGACAGGACCTGAGGGGATGGCCTGGAGTTGTGTCAGGGGAGGTTTAGGTGGGATATCAGGAAAAGGTTCTTCACCCAGAGGGTGGCTGGGCACTAGAACAGGCTCCCCAGGGAAGTGGTCACAGCCCCAAGCCTGACAGAGTTCAAGGAATGTTTGGACACTGCTCTCAGGCACATGGTGTGACTCTTGGGGTGTCCTGTGCAGGGCCAGGAATTGGACTCAGTGATCCTGATGGTTCCCTTCCAACTCAGCATATTCTATGATTCTGTGATTTTTTTGCATCCCTTTACCTTTGAAGCCAGATGGATTTACTGCTATTGACAGGTCAGAAGAGCAGAAAAATGTTCACATTTGCAGAAGTTTGGTAAAGGCTTGTCTAACAAAGTCCTGCTTCTGAGCTGAAGTTGAGGAAGGGCAAAGTGAATTGGGATTGTTCAGCCTGGAAGAGAGAAGGCTTTCGGGTGACCTTATTGTGGCCTTCCAGTATCTGAAGGGAGCCTAGAAGAAAGATGGAGAGAGATTAAAATTGCATGTGGTGACAGGACAAGGGGGAATGGCTTCAAACTGAAAGAGAATGGGTTTAGATTAGGTATTAGGAAAAGAATCTTCACTGTGAGGGTGGTGAGAAACTGGACCAGGTAGCCTGGAGAAGCTGTGGATGCCTTGTCCCTGGAAGTGTTCGAGGCCAGGTTGGATGGAGCTCTGAGCAATGTGGGCTAGTGGAAGGTGTCCCTGCCCATGGTGGAGGGTGGGAACCAGATGATCTTTAAAGTCCCTTCCAACCCAAACCATTCTATGACTCTGTATTTGTCATCATACAGAATGGGGTAGGTTTAAATGGGGTAGTTTAGATGCATTTAAATCTGAGCTAGTGAGAAAATGATTTATTTTAGCTGTGTTCCCAGATTTTCTATCCTTTTTCTGTTCCTGCCCATCCTTGGAAAATAAATTTCCCGTGATGGAAAAGAATGGACATCCTTACAAACAAGGGGACCAGGTGCACTTAAAAAAGCCTATTCAACTGGAATGTTTGTGCTTTCCTGCTGCAAAGAGGGAGCTGTCTTGGGATGACTTTATGATGTGTATCCCCTATCACCTGCTCTATTCCCAGACATGAGTCCTGTGCCTTTTTGTGCCTTTAAAACTCGGTCTGAAAGAAAGAAAAAAAAACCAGGCGAACTTTTCAAAGCGGTTTTGTGCTCAAGGACACCAAGATAGCTGCTGCTGCTGCAGAGCGGAGGAAAGCACCTTCCTGCTTTTCCCAGCTCTTGGCTCCTTTTCTCGAGAGAGAGACGGAGAGTTAAACTCCTTTGCTTCCCTGGGACTTTGGCTTCTTCTTCTTCTTCTCTTCTGGAACTGTTCAGAACACCAGAACCTCAGAACCTCACTGGGAGGCTTTTCCACCAAGGCCTGGAGGGGCCCGCATTGACCCAGCTCCGAAGAGAGGAGAGAGACACCACACCCACGGAAAGGACTCTGAAAATGTACCAGGTTCTCTCTATAGTGAGAGGTTTTATTATTTAGCATTGTTCTCTTCCCGTGCCCGCTGTGCACTGTGTTTGTTAAATAAATAGTTTTTTTTCCTTTCCACTTTCCTCCGAGGAATTTTTTTTTCCCCGAACCTGGTGGGGGAGGGGTGGCCAGAACCTGCCTTCTTTGGAGGAGACGTTCCTTCCAGAGCATTTCCCGTAATTTGTCTCGGACCGGGACAGGAGCCTACCCAACAGCTTGGCTCTTCTGACTTTTCCGGGACAGGCAGGTCACACTTGCTTTGGTCTTGGCCAAAAATTTGCACCTGGATCAAAGAACCCTTTCTGATAAAAGCCCTTTTGAAATCAGGCTGTTTCAAGAAAGTATTTTCTATGAATAGAAGTCCGTAGAAACCAAACCTATTTTTCTAATGAATTTCCAATCATACCCTGCTTCAGGTAATTTTTCCTGCTGTGTTCTGGTGCCCATGGGAATGAGGATGACATCCCTGCTTGGAAGATGATATTGTGTCTTATCAGCAGCATTCAACAAAATTCTCCTGTCCAAAAGTAATACTTTTCCTGAATTAATTGCAGTTTTTTGCCCTCTGAATGGAGCATACAGGGGCTGGTTTCATTGTTGGTGGGGCAAGGAGGGCATGAGAAGAGCACCACTGCAGCGAAGGGTCAGCCGACCATGGGACTGGAGCCCACAGAAACAGGTGGAGCCACAGGGGTTTTCTGGCCTCTGCCATCTCACAAAAGCTTCACTGAGCAAAGACGCGTGGGGTGCAAGAAAATGTCACACTGGGCTTCATCCCGCACCCACCAAGCCTGCTATTGTGTTGGGTGGGAGCAGGATTCGTCTGCAAAGGGATCTGCCACATGGCTTAAATGTCACCAGTCGTGTGGGAGCACTTCTCTCCAGCCAGCCCTTCTGAGGGATCATTGTGGGCAATGAAAGGGCAGGAAAGACTTTTCCAGAGAGTGTGGGTGGCAGAAAAGCAACCCTTCATGCTGGGAACACATCAGATGTGTGAAAAACTCTGAAATGTCTTTTCTCTGCAGCAAAGAGCTAGGCTGAGTGATCTCTGCAGGTGAAAGGAGGGCAGCTGAGCTCAGCAGAACCCCTCCCCATGCCCAGAGGTGTCTCTGGCAGCAGCTGAGAAGGATAGGGATTGCCACACTTTCACCTTCATGGATGAACTACTCAATACCTGCCATCTGCTTCCAGTGGGAAGTAATTATTTAACAGGAAGAATAAAAAAACTTGACAGAATAACAGGTACCCAGAGATACTGTTATTTTCTCTAAGTACCTGTGGCCACTGCTGTTGTTGCCAGCACTAAGAACCTTAACTGCACGGGCTGGACTCAAGCATGTACTGTGGAGACATCCGCTTTAGAAATTCCCATTTCCCAGGCTTCACCATAAAAACAGACTTTCTGTCTCCTTGTTTCCACCAGACCTCACTCAGGAAACACAATCCCCTTTTAAGTACATGATCTTAAGCTTTGTCTAATGAAATGTCTTTAGGGTATTTCTCAGTAATCGGCTCCCTGAATTCTTCCTGTGAGACATTCTGCTGCTCTTCCCAGCTTTGTGTCATCAGCAAATTTCATTAATGTGCTCCTTCTTCTTGTGCAAGTGTTGCTGGTGAATATATTTAGTTCAGACTGGCTAAGAGTGATGCTTGAGAAGCTGTGCTTGTAACCTCTCTCCACCCTGATGCTTCCCCTTTGAGCACCTTTTGTCTCTGCTTCAGCCAGGATCTTTTGTTAATAATTCCCTATATGGCACCATTTTAATTGCTTCACTGAAATCCAGTTAGATGAGGTCCGCCAAAAGCAATTATTATAAATTAAATTACTGCTTGAACAATGTTAAGAATCTGCAACAAATTATGTGCAATATATTTGGCATATTTCATCATGCTCCCTTTAATCTTCATGAGAAAGATATCACAAGAACTAAGATTACAGTTTTGGGGCATAGATTTAGTGTAATGCTATCAAAATAACTGGAGGTCATATGGGACAAAATTTCAAAATTATCTCGGTTTCAAGCCTAGGAAAAAGCTGTACACATTCATTTTTCTTAAACTCTAATCCACAACATGAACACTGTATTAGTTCTCTTTCTTCATAGAGCTGATTGTTTAAAAAGCCACACTTAGAGCCTAAGGACGCAAAAGGGATTTTTTTATTCCATTGATGCCTTATTTGCATTGTTACTAATCTGAGCAGATGCAAGATCTTTAGCATCATCATGATGATAAAACAGCTCATTCTTTTGATGTCAGATGAAACACAATTTTCATGTGATTACGAAGCCAAGAATCATAAAATCTGTTGTCATGATATCTTCCCCTACAGTTGAAAGGGCTGTGAGACATCTGGAAATGGAAGAATCTCTTCCTTTGCTTCCATAAAAAAATAGTGTTGCTTCTTTTTCCTCTCAGTTTTGATTCTTGCAATCTGGAAAGATTACAAAAACAGCTTGTGAAGTCAGTTTATGGAAGGCTTTAGTAGAAATCCTCAGTTTGGGGTATGAAATATTTTGTTTATTTGAGTGGAAGAGCTGAATCAGGAATCAAAGTCAGGATTATCATCGGCACTGTGTTACACAATCCCTTACTGTTTCAGAGCTGTTGCTGATGAGACAGTCACAGTTCCCTGCATCACCACCTTGCCTCTGCCACAGCCTCAGAGGGTTCTCCAGGACACAGGGGTGATCCGGCATGAGCCAGAGGCTGCCAGGATGCCTGTTTACCCCACAACAGGGCAGTGGGAGCAGCCTGGGTAGTCCTGGCTTCTTGGCAGTGAGCTGGGATTTATGTTTTCCACACCATCACAGTGCAACAGCCAGAGTCATGTACCCATCTGAAAAATTCCTGTTTGATCACCCTTAGGTTTGACTAAGGTACTCCCATGGCAAATATTTGGTTTGGGATTTGTTTTGCTCATGCCTGTTTTCAGCTGCTCCCAAATTCCCATAATAATGCTTTTTCTTGTGATACAGTAAGAACTGCAGTTTAGGATTTATGTGCGGGGAGACTTCTCGTTACATTGATACCAAGCACTGGCACCTTCACTTAGTCACTTGCATTCAAGTGCATTATTTTTTCCAGGAATCCTGTTGCAGAGGGACAAGCCACAGGAAACCATATGCCCATCAACACACACTTGCTTCTGTGAAAGATCTGGAATTTGAAGGTGAAATGGGAACAGGCCGCAGGGATTAATGGACTGTTTCACACCATCCCTCTGAATTACTACATGTGGTGGCTTCAGGTCTCACAACATTTCACAGGAGACCAAGCACCTTGCTACTATAGTTTTTAATAAAGATGGAATTCAAAGTCTGCAAATTCTGAGTTTTGCACATATTTTTGCTGCTTAGTGCATGGCAGGACATGGTATATTACAAGGCATGTCGAAGAGAAAGCATGGCTCGCTTTGATCTTGGGGGTTCTTGCACGACTTGCCACTGAAGGCTTACATTTGCTCTTCATACACTCTATGCAGTTTGTTTGGCTTTCAGTAGAAATGACAGGCAGAATTAATAACAGGTCTAATATCTCATCGGGAGATGCATTCCAAAAATTTCTATCTACACAGTGAGTGTTTGAAAGCCTATATGGGATCCTTGTCAATAAAATTCTTCTACTTCACTCAAAGAGGGACTTTTCATTAGTCTGGGGAAATGCTTTCCTCATTACAATGCCTTACTTTCATGAATCCAGAAGGATATTGAAGGTAACTGATAATTTCTGAAGAATAAGCCTTTTACACTACTACAGCCCAAGCTTGCCTTTTGTTTCTTAAAAAAATATGAAAAGAATATTCTTTGCAGCAAAGGATGAAGCTATATTATAATGCTCTGGGACACACTGGAGAAAGCACATGGGAGGGTTTAATTAAGATTTATCAATGTATGTGAACCTTGACTTAAAGCTGCATGGGCCAAGAGAATGCTCACATTTCTGAACTTTGGAAGAGTTCAGAGATTGCAAACTCGGACTGTTCTACAGGGATCTATCTGGTACCCACGCTGTCAGCAGCACACATGGAGCATTGTTTTATACATACACAGACACTCCATCACTTGAGCAGAAACTGCATCACTAGATGGTTGGGCATTTTGAGGAGGGGCCAGCTATGTGACCAGGGACAGGAGTTATCTTTGTCCTTATACTTCTCAGACACTTCCTGACAACAAAGGAATGGTAAAACTTAGGTCTCTCAGATTCCAATCTCTGCCCTAATAAACAGAAATTCCTCTGCATATTTTCTGCCAAGTTTTATCTTGTCTGCTGCACTCCCCATTCTTCCTCATCACTACCATCTGGTGCTGGAGACATTCCACTTCGTGTTGTCTAAACTGGTTATCAGAGAGTTAATGAGTACCTGGATAATACAGAAGGGAGACATGCTCCATCCTTCCCGCACATCCTGTTAGTCAGTGGGATTTCCCCCTCTCCTTGGCTTTATTTGTGATGCAGTAAAAATAGAGCAGCAGTTGCATGCAGTATTGTGAGCAGGGTTTACTTTTAATCAAGCTATGTGGTCTTTTTACAAAATCAGTGACAAAGCTGCTATTAAATAGCTTTGAAGTTCTTCATAGCCTCCAACCTCAAATGCTTCAGCAAAACAGATCCATTAAAGCTTTTAGCTAAAAGATAAAGAAGGTGAGTAATAGGAGCTTGGAAACAAAGCTGGCTCTGTTTCCTCTGGAGTGTTGAACAACTCTTCAAATACCAATGGGCATGAGCAAGCCCAGCCTGGGAAGGAAGATAAGAACATGTTTGGATGCCATCCATTCTCAAGATGAGAGCAACATTCTCACAAACAAAATCATAGATTTGTTTCAAACACAGTGTCAAGGCCAAGAATATATGTCAAAAATGGAATTATCCACCAGCTGCTGTGTGGTCTGAGCACCAGCAAGTTGAAAATGACCCTGATCTCTTAAACTGCATGGGATTTATGTCTTATGGGATCCAGCTTCTATCCACAAGGTGATAGGTGAGATTCAGCTCTTTCTCTTTACTGGCGACTGTCCAAACACCAAGAGCTTTTCATAGTAAGGTCAAAGTCAAGAGATATCTATAAAAGTGCTAGACCAGGAGGCAGGTAAGAGCTGGTCTCTGCCTGGAAACAGCCTGTCTACCATGGGGAGGTGCTCTTCTATAAATCAGTAAGAGTCCACCCAGCCAGAAAAAAACAAAGCATTAGAGATTAAAATCATGAGGCCACGGTTCACAGGTTTGCTGTGAATTGAGAAGGGCACACCAGAGCCCTTCTCCACCCTGGCACTATTTCAGTGGGAAATACTCCTTCCCTGCTCATGTGGAACATTAACCGAAGTTATTGCTGGAAGCTCCTTGGAGAAGACAGTGAATGCAAAGCTTTTGTCTTAGGCTTACTCACTAGGCTTCTCAGTCTGGGTCCCATCTCCTATCACAGCCAGTTACCTGTTTACTGGCTTTTCCACCTCTTTTTAAGCTCATCCCTCCACCTGGGCTGGTTCCCATCACCAGTGATCTGAGCTGGCTCCTCATGTCCTGACAAAGACAGTAGGAAGGATATCCTGGCCAAACATTCCCTTCTTCAGTCTCTGTGTCACCTCTGTATTGACTAAAAATCTGCATCCTTCACTACCTCTCCCAAACCAGATTCCCCAAGTCACAGTCTCATATGGGAATTTAGATCCTTCTCAACTTCTCTGTCACTTCCTCTTCCTAATGCAAAATTTCCAACTGCTCTGTAATCATATCCCTTTTCCTACTCTTATCTTAAACATTTCCATGCTGATTTAAAATGCTTCTTTCTCAGTGGTCCTGGGAACCTGCGTCACCCGGAGCAGCGCAGATCCCAGCCCTTGGTTCCAGCACCAGCCACAGCTCTTCATCACTGGGAAAGTCAGTGTTTGTCCCTGGTGACTTCAACTGGAGCAGTTGCAGAGGTGTGGTGGATTGGATGCCTTTGCAGTCAGGTTAACAACATCGCACTCTGGAGGGTGTAAATGGTTTGAGCACACAGGATAAAAATGAAAGGTTTGAGCACACGCAGTAAGGACTCTCTTCAGAGATGGCACTTATTTGCATGGGAGAAGCCTCTGCAGAGCAAACACAGGGTTGGGTATTTTTCCTGAACACTTAGAGGTTGCCCAGATTTGGGCAGACTTTAGAAAACTGTTAAAAGTTTATAACTGATGCAAACACATTTCCATACCCAAAATGTTGCCTTTTTTTTTCCTTTTAACCTGTGCAGCAATCTCTTTCATCTCCTCATTTCACTACAGGAGTGAGTGAAGTTTCCAAGAATATGTCAGCAGAAGGCTGAACATCAGGAACATCACCATCTTAGAGCTTGAGTTTGCCAAGATCTTAGGACCTTTAACAGGATCTTCTAAAAGAAAGTAGCAGGAAATCTCAATAACAGGCAGAGTCAGTGACATCTGAGACTTGTAGGGGAGGCTGAAAGGAATTGCAGAGCAAAAGATTTAAGACAGGAGTTCAAGAGTTCTAGAGCTGCTCAAAGTGTTTTGAAGGCAATGCCAGGAAAAGCTGCATATGGAGTTGGAAGAGTAGAGAATAAGGAGTGTGAAGGCAGCAAAAAGGATGTGAAAGATGGACTGGACATCTATTTGCTCATTATGGGAAATGTGGTTCAGTTCCAGGTAGGAGTGGATGGAAAACCCTCTTCTACTTCCCCAGTGAAGATGAATTTCTCTACTACCAGGGGGGATGAAATCAGCATGGAAGAAAAGAGACATACATGAAGGGAAGAGAAAGGCAAAATGATTTTTTTCCCTGGGAAGTATGATGTTTTAGTTGAGTTTAAAGAGAAATTTACTGAACAAAATTAATAACTGAATTATATCCCTTCAAAAAACCCTATAGGCCATTTTCACCCCATTATACATCTTCATCTAACTTAAAGTAAATGATGACAACTCAAACAGCTGTAGAGCTTTCTGACAAGATTCAAACGTAAATATCTGAAGCAAAATAATCAGGACAGATGTGATTTTAGACAGATTTGGTATGTTGCAAATTAGAGACAGAATTAGGATTAAGTTTTAAATGATAGACAAATTAGTTCTGAGCAAGAATTCTAATATAGAGGAAATACTGAGATTCAAACTTTGGGGGATATTTATGTTCTGTTGAAGAGAAGAACTCAAACCATATTGGCTTATTTGGAAAATTTAGTTGTAACTGAAATAGAAGCCAAAAACAAACCATTTCTCATTTTATACCAGACCCAGAAGGAAGGTAATGCCTGGAATTCAGACCTGGATTTACTTCCCCTGTCTGTGTAACCATGAACAGATTTGGAAGACATTTCAACGTCAAACTCCAGTGAATAAAGAGAATTAGTCTGGGCTTTCGTTTCTCTGGATGCAATTTGGGCTGAGTAAATGCAGATGTCTATGATGTGATAAACACTTCTTCACAGTCAATAGAGAGGAGAAGTCCTTTTGTAGGTCATGATTTGTTTCTGTAAAGTTCATGTTTAAAATAGGTCAGATGAATCACTGAATAATATTGTTTGTCTCTTTTGTCTCTAAAAGGAGCTGAGGGCTCTTAGCTCAGTTACAGGAGCATGGAACCTTCCTGTTTTGGAAAGGTAGCTGACAGCTAAAACTGTTAAATTTGGAAGGTGCTTAGACACTGGTCTAGCAACATCAAAGTACTATAGATAGATTTGAAAGGTCAGCCTGGAACACACTTTGTTTCCTCTTCAAATTCAAAGGGATTCGAGTCAGATGTGATCTCCACAACACATTGTTAGGACTTCTGCCCATTTCTGAGAATTGTTTTGATTTTCTGGGATCCAATGAAAGCCATTGACGTGAGGGAGGATTGGGAAGTCCTCAAAGGAAAGTGCAAGCCCTAGTCACCAAGCAGACCTGTGATGGGCCCCTGCACAGTCACTCCCTTCCTTTTGCCACTTAACTTGCTGTGCCACAGGCCAAACACATTTTAAAAACTCTAGCTGGATGTGAATGAAAACAGGCTCCCGCATCTCTGCTGGCCCTTGTGGCATATCTGGAAGAAAAGTGTTGGCTCTCTCAGGGACTTTCTGAGCGGCAGCAAACTACACAGAGTTCTTGGTCATGCTTTCCTTTTCCTTCCTGCTCCTGCCCCTCTCACTTCCCTCACAGTTTCTCTGGAGCCTCAGGACCTCTTCTCTGGGTTGGAACACTGTCCTTGCCCCCTGACTACTCCCCTTACCATCTGAAGACACTCAGTTCCCTTCAGGCAATGGATCATTTTCCAGACACCTGCTCTGGTCACTGAAAATATGTTGTGAACTGGAGCAAGCAGACCAGAGCTGTCTTCACAAACACATTCAATGATTTTGTCCTCTAAGCAGGAGATTTGTTTTCCACTGCCTCGGTTGATCCTGGTTCCTACCTCAACATGTGCTCTGATGGCAGCTCCCAAGCCTTTTCCCTCTTTGAAGGCACTTTGCTGTTCTGTCCTTTATCCAGTGGTTTGGGGAATTCTAAAAGTTCATAGAATTTTTACATTGGGTGAACTGCACAATGTGCCAGCAGTCCTTTGACAGTGCCTTTGACTCTTACAGTTGCTGAAATTTTTGGTGGTTTTTTTTCAACACAAGTCTTACAAGAGTATTTTAAGTCTCTCCTGCTATCATGTCCTTAGCAGCACTCTAATATCAGAGACAGTAATGGCAAAAAAGATTTATTTCACCATCTTGTTCATCCCTCTGCTATTGCACAATTATTCCCCGAGGAGCACTTCAGGCTCACTTCCAAGAAGTTTTTGTTTAGCTTCAATCTCAAAAGCAGCTCTGCGAGCATGATAGTGCAAGGCTCATTGTCAGCCTTTCAGCCATTTCAAAAATTAGTTTTCCAAAAGTACAAATAAAAAAATATTTTATTTCCCCTTCCAGGCAGTCAGACCCATAAACTGTTTGAAACATCAAAGCCAAACTGCATTTCTTCTGGCTCTAACTTCATTAGCCAGAAAGCATCTGCAACTGGAAATGAATCTGCAGCTGTGTTGATGGTTTGCAATCCAGAATTAAAAATCACTTCACTTTCTCATAGCTCTGTTAGTGGTCTATAGCAGGCAAGAGGGGAAGGAAAAAAAATATTGTAATTAATATGGGTAATAATTTTAGAAGAGTGATCTTTATTGACTAATGTTTGTATGTATCAGTATTTCAAGGAACTCCATTTTTAAAAGGCTGCTTGACTCCAACAGTTACTTTAGGTAAGATATGAATCATAATTAATTCAGATCAAGTTTGATTAGATGTACTGACTTCATTAGTGGTAAGAGAGAGCAGGGACAGGTGATTAGCACAGCTTGGTAAGGCAGCAGACAGATTTCTTCTCTTGAGCCACAATGGGGTAATAAACTACTTTTTCTTGTCTGTGCCTCTGTGACACTTCTCTGAGGAAATATAATTTACTGGTTTCTGGGTTTTGCCTTATAAATGATGCAGGTGATATGAGGCACCTACAGATGCATAGGTAGGCCCCAAATCCTCATTTTGTTGAATACAGAGAAAATGAACAACGCAGGGACCCACCCTGTCCTTGGAGTATGAGACATTTTATGGGATAGTCACCTACACTCAGTCACTGGGCTAGTACGAGGATTAGTTCATGCTTCTTGAATGTATTTTCAAGAGCTTCAGATGTGTAGTGACAAAGCTCACATGGCCAGAAATAGTAAAAACTACTGCAGATGCAATGTGTTTTTCAGACCCTTAAGACAGATTAACCTAGAGATAAATAAACGCCATGTGGAGGCTTTCCCATTGCTTTGATCAAAGAACAGGGTTTTTTATTGCTTAATTAAAACCCACAGGTCTGTTATTCCCCTCATCCATCCATCATCACACACAGTTCAGCTGAAAAGGCACTGAGCCTGGAAGGCCAGATTTCCCACGTTCCCTCTTTCCATCACTTGCACCCAGAGCTTGCTGCTGTGGGGTTGGCTTTGCTCGGAGGGTTTTAAGCTGGGAAAGTCCCTTATTGCGGCTCAGCTTCTGGAGCATGGTTGGCATGACGAAGAATGGCAGGGCTGAGCATTTGTACCAAGGTTGGAAGCATTCGTTTCCGTGGTGGGATTGCACAGAGAGGTTCACAGTCCCGTGGTCCTGTTTGCAGCCAGGCACATGATGTAAGCAGTTTGGGAAGCCTGTCTGCATCTTTTGGGATACCTGTGTAGAATTTGGTGTTGATGGCTCAGGCTTTGCAGGGTGGCAGAGGGAGAAGAGGACCCAGATGGGGTGTGGGATTGCTCTCTCAAGGGTGATGCTTGAGCTGTGGGCTGCAGGCAGCTCCTGCCCACGTGCGAGCAGCACTCGGTGCTGCTCAGGTCCTGATGATGCACCAGATGGGAACCTGGGACTTGAAAAACAATTTTGTTTTAAGACAGTCTGTGCCCCTTGGAATGTGCTCCCTCCTTCTGGGCTGAGCATTTGCAAAATGTTACTTAATAGAGACATAATATAAAATCCCAGCTCCAGATGCATGTGGCTCTTGGTCCAAAAATAATCAAAATCTGAGGCTGGAGCCACATGCCAGTTTTGCAACTGGCTCTGTGACAGCAGTTGAACTATAACCACAGAATCAATCAGCTCAGCTCTTTGGGAGGTTGAAATCCAGGCCAGATTTTGAAATCTGGGACCTCTCTTTAGTAATTTACAGCATACAAAAAGAAATTCCATAATAAGCCTGGTTTAGCTTCCCTAAAACCTTTGGGTCGACCACGGAAGCACTTCCACATGTTCAGATCTATTGGGTCCCTCTGCTCTCTTTACAGTGAAATCTTTGCACAAACACAAAGTGAGACAAGTCACTATTTTCCAAACTTTTTGCACGGATTTTAAGCTAGTTCCCCTTCTCTCTATGGAGGGATGGGTCCAAAGGAGGGGGGTTTGGATGGGCAAAGAGGCAGCTCTATACACCAACTGCAGTGACACAGTGGAGTGAGTGACATTTCTTTCCTGATCTCATTGACAAGCTGTTTCTCTCTGGATTTGTTTTTGCAGCAGTGGATCTTTCCCTTCGCCTGGGACTTCTGGGACCTTTGTCCTGCAAATATTTCAGAACCATAAAAAGCTTGAAAAACAAGAGTGACTGCAGGATATTAAATACTTTTTGCTTTTAAATAAGCAGATGGTACTTTTACCAATTGCTATCACTTTGGCCATATTTTTCTTGTGCTGTCATTTCTTGACGGCTTGTTTTTACTGTAGAAAAGGTCTGTAAAGCAGCTGCCAGAAAAGCAATGGTAACTGGATAGCGTCTGTACATTTGAAAACTTGTTAAATGATATGTGAGGGAAGTCTATTAAAGCATGTTTGTCTGGAGTTCAAAGGTATTTCACACAGGGAATTGTTCTGTTGCAGCCTACATCTGCCTTTTTTATTAGAACACAAAGTTAAATTATTGTTAAAGGGAGCACTGGAAATGTTATTGGAACAAATATCACGAGCGATCACGAGTGATGTGGTGGCTGTGCAGTGAGGCACAGACCTGCCTGCACCGTACATCTCAGCTTGTGGGGAACAGGCTCCTTTGAAGCTGCGTCTCAGCATATCAGCTCGTGAGGTGAAGTAGCGATGAACATTTATATCTGTGTGGGATAAAAGTGATGAGAAGGACCAGCTTTTAGAGGTCACAAAGGCTCCATGTGGAAACACAAAGGATGCCATGTGGAATGTTTCATTTCAGATATTCTTGGCAACTACCAGTTTTCAGCACCACGTGTTTTGATGCCTGGAGGTAAGAGCTGGGAAATCCTTCTGCAGCTCCTTTGAGAGGTCATAAATCTTCCTGATGGGAAGAACAACTACGAAGAGTTTCCCACCCATCTTTTGATTGCCACTAGCCCTTTCTCAAATTTTTTGCACCTTGTCAAAACACAAGTAATCTTTAATAATACTTTGCTATTTAGATACACTTTCAGGTGATGATCTACCTGGACACCATACCAAGAGAGTATAAATCTGAGTTGTACATATATTTTGTAAACAGTAATGTGCTAAGACTGACAGCATGCCTGAAAAATGGGCCGTTACAACTTTTCCTAATTGCTGAATGCCTTAGGCCTAAAGTGATATATCCCAGATTTCCCAAATCTGAATCTGAAATTGATAAGAATGCCCACGTCCTTTTGCCTGAGATGAGCTAGAAGAAACCATGGAAGTGTATGGATATATGTATATGAAGCTGTATTTCAGTTTGTTTTTTTTTTTAAATTTGTATATATCACACAATTTACCATGACACACTACTCTATTTTTAACCTAACTATATCTACAGGTAAACCCACTCTTTCACTTAACTCCTTTCTTCAGAACTTAAAATTGGATGGAGTATTGAGTTGGTTGGCCTGGGAGGTGACTTGCAGTGAGGAGGCCTGCGCCTGCTGCCTTGCTCATAGGAAAGCTGCCCACCCCAAGGCTGGGAAGGTCAGTGAAGCAGAGTATGGAAAGCACTTTGGGATGACTGTAGGAGCCATTCACTACTCATGGGGTGCTCATGTGTGGGCTATGTATGGCATTGAAGTGTTTGCTCAGGAGCAGTAGGAGTGGGGCTGCTCCACGAGGGAGGACAAGCTGGGAGTGGGGTGTGAGCCCGGCACAGGATGTGCCATCCCTGACTGGGTGAAGTCACCAGTGGGCCAGGAGCAGTGACCACTTCCACTGACCGCCAAGTGGCCATCGGACAAGGCAAGATCTGGGATCTATCCAAGCAGCCTGCTCAGGAGCAACAGGACATGGAGCCAGAGACAGGACTGGAGACAAGGCTACTCACAGCATGGGGGCAGAGAGGGCAGGCTGATCAGGTCAGTTCATTCAGGGCTGTGACTGGCCTCAGAGCCCTGGCACCGCTTAGTACAAGCTCACCCATGAGCGAGAGAGGCTGGTGGAGGCAGACCCTGTTCCCCAGGAGGGCTGTGCAGTGGATGCTGTCATATAAATCTCTCCCTGACCTCCACACCTGCTCTGCTCCTGTGAATTCTAGCCCTGTCATCTTGGCCTGAAATCTCAAAAGCCCTGAGCCAGCGTCCTCGAAAGTAATTTGGATTCTTTCCACTGGCTTCAGTTTTGTTGGAGCCAGCCAGTTACTGGGACGGGCTTTTCCTGGTCTCCCAGCACTGCTGACGAGTGTGCTGCTTTTTTCATCCACAAGACAGGCCGTCACCAGTGGAGAGATTCAGGTCAGGTGGCAGCCAGGAAAGTTTGCTTCCAGATGGCTGGAGGGACTTCAATTATCAGAAATTAAAACCTCACCGTGGAGGGATGGAAACAATTCTATCTGCAAGTGCAATAGGGTCTTTTAGCCAGAATGTACTGCTCTGCTTTTGATTAATTCTTTTTCTTTAATTAATCCTTTCAGTTTATTATCCTTCTTGGAACCTTTCTGGAATAAAGAAATGACAAATCTAGGCAATCAAGTATGTTTTTGGAGGGCTTAACCTGCATATATTTGCATTTGGCTTCCCCTGGCTGCAGGGAGAGCAGTAAAAGCCGTGCCTCAAATCATCGAAGTACTGCCTGCATGCCAGGGACTGCCCTGGGCTGGCCATGCCCCAGAGGAAATGCTCTGCCTGGTGGGAATGATCCACATTCTGCCTTTGGGGCTTCCCATGAGGAACAGGCTGACCTGTGGCTCGACTGGAGCTGCACCCTGTATTTGTAAAGAAGAGGGTCTGGGTTTCTAGAGCATCAGTTCCCTTTTCTGCTGGGTTCCTTGGCTCAGGAAAGTCCCCTCTCTACCCTTGAGCTCAGTAAGTAGAAGGGACGGGTTTTCTTTAACAGGAAAAAGCCACTTGGCTCTATTTGTCGTTCTTCATTAACCTTATCTCAGTCCTTCTTTATCCTCCTTTCTCCTGTGTTGCCTGGTCACTGTAGTTCTTAATACTTCCTCTCTTGATAAAGATGTCTTGTTCAAAGTGTATTTATATCATTAGTTCCAACTGCCTTACATGGCAATGCGACCCTTTGTCGTCGGCTTGGTTGCTGTTTTCTCAGGCTCAGTCCGGGGGGCAGGGTTATAAAAGTGCCCTGTACATGTGGTGAGGCCCATCCCTTCCCAGGAAACATCCCCAGGCTTCAGCCTGTGCCTCTGCAGCTCATCACTGTGGGATCACACGAGGTTGGTGAGGCTGGCCTGGGGAAAGCAATGCCTAGTTCTCAGCTCTCCATCCCTGGCTCCTAAGGAAGCTGGGCCCCAGGAATGGCAATGCAAAAAGCAGAGCCGAGGAGCCCTGACCACCAGTTGCTTCACTTAATACCATAATCTTTTATTTTTCAGGACATTTTCTGGTTGTGCTCTGTTGAACACACTTGTCGTAGTCTTTGGTGCCCTTTGCAGTGATGGTGACATCGAGTGCTCTGGCTGTGTTCAGTTACCGGGACAGCCTTGCTTAAGTGTCACGCTTGCAACATCACTGCAGCCTCTTGCTGGGCTGCAGCAGGCGCCTCACCCTCTGTCAGCATTCCTCACCCTTTCGGATGTTTAACTCTGAGGACTTTGGGGCTGATTTTCCTTCTCTTCCTGTCCTTTGTTATATAGATTAGATATGGCAGGGAGCTTTGTGAACATAAGCCCTTGATTTCCAGTGTCACCCTGCAGAGATTTAAAGCTCCATGTAACAAGAGCATGTGGCCAGACCTATGACAAAATTCGTTATGGAAAATAGGTTGTGAAAATTTATAAGTAAAACTCAAGGGAAAAAAAAGAAACAAAACCTGAAGAATTCTTAAAAAATATTTGGAAGCTCAGGTCAGTGCTAAGATGTGCCAGGGGAGTCTACAAGGAAGGTCGGACACAAGTTTTTGTATGTTTGGTTTCCGAGACTGGCTTTCATGGAAACAGCATGATACAAAGTAGTTTTGGTCAGGAATCTCAATGCCTATCCCACCAGCACAGTGCAAGGTAGATAGTCCAGGCTGTCAGTGCTAGTGCTGACTCTGTATTTCCCTGGTTGAAGTTCTCACTCGGGTTTCAAGCCTGTTACCTATGCACACAAGGCATGGTAAGGTAAATCTTGCAGCTTGAGGATGGATTGTGTGTTGTCCATGGGGGCAGAAACTTCTGGCATTTTGCTTTGGGCCAGGGTAGTCATCTCAGGTTTGGTTCAGGGGTGCTTTGGGCACCTCAGCTTCCTTGCTGTGCAGAAACAGATGTGCGAGGGCAAGAGTGTGGTGTGCATTGAGGAGTAACCTGCATGGAGCTGTGGCTGCTGAGCCACAACTGGTTTGGACATGGCTCGAGACATCTTGACTACAGTTACACAGATGGCCCATATTTTAACATCTGGTGTGGGATTCAGTTGCAGGCTAAAACACATGAGTATATACTCCCTTTATACTCAAGAGAGATCTAGGTAACACACCATGGAGCCTTCAGTATAATTTGGTGTATCCTGAGTCACCTGGTAGTTAGTCAGCTGAGTAATTTCCAAACTCTATTCACTGTAACTTTATTGGAGACACCATCCATATTTGCTGTAATGAGAGCATAGTCTCCGAGTTCACATGCAGACACCTACAAGTGGTGCTTGAACCCCATCCCAGTTTCCTTTGCAGAGCACACCTCCACTGCCTGTTAAATTTTAGGAAATTTTGTAGATGTCAAAATTGATTAATGACATTATGTTTTACCAAAGCCTGCCCAGAACAAAATTATCTTCTAGGCACCCGAGTTCACAAATCTCAACCACTGTTGTTATTCTCAGATTTCACCCTCAGTTAGGTTTGTCTGGTTCTGGATATGGAATAGAAACCTAATACCAAAATATTTCTCCAAGCTTTGCTGGCTTCTCCATGAATACCATGATGTGTGACTCATGCTCTTTGGCAAGGATAAGAAGCTGGATTTAAAATATGGTTTTGTACTTCTTTTGATTTCCAAATAAAACCTAATGGAAAAATATTATTTATCCCTGCGCTTTATGTGTTAACTGATACAGTGACTTGGTTGCAATAAAAAAATGTTTAATTTGCTCTATCCGAAAAACCCCCACAATGTTTTTACCAAGCATTTTTGAGTCTGAAAAATCCGATCAGGTTTCTCATTACAGCAACCTTTTCTGATTAGCCCTGGCAGGGAAATACTTCTCTGCTGTCCTGGTGTCCCAAAACTAGGCTTGTGCTACCTGAGAGGGTGTTTGGGATGCATCTCACCGGAGATTGGCAGGAGCTATAAAGCTTCTGACCTTTTAAACACCAAAGCAAATTCCGAAATCTCTGCTTGTAAGTATTCACAACTTTAAATCTCAGGCTGTGTCTCTAACCTTGTCTTTAATTAGACACCCGGGTAATATCAGAGCAGAAATAACTCGGTGTGTCAGCACCAGCGTAGCCTTCAGCAGTAGGCGCAGATGCTGTTTGGCAGCCCAGCTTCCTCCAACACTCACATTCCTTCTGTGTGCACTCACCTTCCCCGCTGGTCTACAACACTTCACCGGGGCTCCAGGGTGGAATAGAGAAAATCCTAAAGAAATTCAGGAAGAAAAATGCAGCTTGGTAAAGCTGCAGCTGGCAGAGTCAGAAAGAAAAGGAGATGAATGTTTTGTCTGTACATTTTCTAAACCCAGGTCAGACAATGTTGGGTTGCTCATCCTCCAGAAAACAAGGTTTATCTTGTTGCTCTTCACTCCTGTGCCCTGTTGCCATCCAAGTCAGTGCCTCTAAGTGACCTTAGGGACGTCACTTACACACTCTCTCAATTCTTTCAAGCTACAGAGTTATCGTTCCCCCTGCTCTTTGCTCTTCCCTCTAGGTTACACCAGCCAGGCAGAGGGACACCATATCTGCACAATGATAACCTGGTCATGCCGCCTTTGGCTCAAAGCTGGCTTCCATCTCACCTGCCCTGAGCCCTGGCAAGGGAGTTCACATCTGCCCAAGGTCTCGCAGGCAGATTTATCCACAGTGACCTAGCCTGAAGACTGGAAGTCATTAGTCTGTTGCACCATGCAGGCTAATTTATCCTTCTTTGCTGGAGGAAAATGGAGTGTGAAAAGAAGGCTTTTTGTCCAGCTTAACTGAGAAGGACATTCACCTATGAAATACTTTAATCTCTTCAACATTAATCTCCTAGCTATTATGGGGGGTTGCTTCCTACTCTAAGGACTTTGAACAGTGCTTATCTCAGGGGAATGCTGATCTGAATTAATCTGTATAGGTGCTACTCTAAGAGTGACAGTTATAATACAAAGCTTTGCAAAGAATAATAACTTAAAAGCCCTTGCTTTCCATATTTAATGGCATTTCTCTCATTTCCGAGTGTTTAGAGAAATTCAGGTTTTTTTTCTAGTGGCTGGTTTTAGCTTTACTTAGGAAGTTCGGTATGTGACCTTGTCCCATGGGAAGGACTATTTAGATCTGTGCAAACGGTGAGTGTTTTGAAGGGAAATAAAAAGCCTTTCTCATTTGCCTTTGGATGGAGAATATTCATCAAAAGTAAACTGAAAATATTTTAATCCAGACATGACCTTGCAGCTGAGACAAAAACAACAATTGCTTGCAGTGACGGGGGCTGAGTCACCTTTTGAGAGAACTGATCTGGACAGGAAGGGTTTACCTAATTTCCTAAATGTGCTCAGGGAATCAATTTGTCCAAAAGGCTCTAATAGACAGGCTCCAGTCAGGAGAAAAAAATGCTTCTTTATTTGTCTTGAGCTTTATCCTAGCTTTTTGTTATTCCCAAAGTAGCACCAGTATCTCAGGAAACAAAAGGGCTTGACCACTGCTACTAGAAGCTCCCTGGGAGCCAGTGGAGACTTCTGTGCTCATGGAGACCCAAAGCCTGGAGAAAGCAAGTTGAGTTGGACTTGTATTTTCTTTACATTCGGATTCAAACAGGGAATCACGGCGAGTCAGTGGGAGGTATGGAACACTGAGACCTCATCCAGGGGGAAATAAGGGAATTTCTTAGCTTGCCAGAGATTATATAATCATAAAATCATAGAAGGATAATCTAGTCCCAACCCCCCTGCCATGGGCAGGGGCGCCTTCCACTAGACCAGGTTGCTCAAATCCCCATCCAGCCTGGCCTTGAACACTGCCAGGACTGGGACATCCAGTACTTCTCTGGGCTACACATTCCAGTGCTTCACCACCCTCTGAGTCAGGCATTTCTGACTAGCATCTAATTTAAAGATGAAATAAGATGCTTTTAGGCACTGTTGTCCTGCGAGTTCTGAGGACTCCAAGTTTCTTCAGCATGGGAATATCAGGTAGACCTGTGCTATGGATTGATGCTCATGAGGTCAGTGTCCAAGTGAGCTCTCTAAAACATTCCACCTTTTTGACCAGCACCACTTCAGTCTTGCTTGGATTCATTTAAGCCATTGTTACCTGCAAAGTGATTTGCAGTGATGCTCAGAGGTGCTTGTTAGAGCTTGTTGATGCTCACTGACTCTGGACTTGCTGTCTCAAGCGCTGTCACACTGATATGAAGGTGAGGTGCAATCAGGAATATTTCCCAGACAGGCTCCAGGCAGAAGCCGTGGTTTCAGCTGTCACCTCACTGCTGAAGAAAAATGGTTGGATCACTGCAGTGCTGGGGCCCTGCTGCAGCACTGCTACCTCATGGTGTTCTGAGGCACCCCAAAAGGCAGAGGAAGCCCCTCAGAAAGGGCATGCCAGTCTTAGAAGAGGCCACAGCCAACAAAGATTTAATTTTTTATGCCAGTAGAGAAGTCCCTATGTTCCTGATGAAGTATTTCATGTCTCCAGTTAGTTTTGCTACTCTTACTCTCTGAGAAGTCAACTTCCACATACAGCAAAAGAAGCAATAAAACTAAAAAACCATAGCCTGAAAAGTTTCTGAAGATGTTTGAATAGGTTATTTGCTGGCACTGGAAGAGACACTTCAGTCCCTGCTGTGGAAAGAAAAGAAGCATCAGCAAAAAGCCACATCACAGCTCATAAATGAATTTATCACACACAGACTGAAGCAAGGCAAAGAAGAAACCACCACCTTGAAAATAGGAAAGAAATACGGAAATAGAAAGGAAAAAAAATGGGGGGAAAAATGGAAATGGAAAGGAAAATGGAAAATTCTCAAAATATTTGTGAGAATTAGACGTGTTGAGCCAGCGAACACACAGCCAGGGCCGAACAAACATTTACTGTTTCTTATCTGGGCAAGTTATGTGTAGCTACTATTCTCTTGAGCCCAAGATGTCAGCTAAAGCTAGGGAAGTCTTAATGGGAGCAGGATGAAGATTAGGATTGAGGTGGAGTTTTGTTCAACTGAAAGCGTGCAAAACTTGGGGATTTTGCATATGGTGGCTATTAAATGACTGTGGAAACATGTAAACATGTCTTGCCCTTGCTTATACAACAGACTGAATTCCTGCGAGTACACAGGACCTCACTGACTGACTTGGTTGACTAAAATAGACTTGCCCTGCTTGAGAGCACTGCAGGGAAAACACAGGCAGAAGTGGGTTTCTGGTTTATGCATTATAAACATTTTTTTTGTGAGTACAAACATTACTGGTGATGGAAAAGTGAGAGAAAATTAAACACAATTTTCAGATTCAGTTTGTAGACTGCAGAAGGAATGCTTGGGGTGAAATCCTGAACACACTAAGTTGTGCTACTGAATTCAGTGAAACCATCACTGACTTTTTAATGAACTTGGTTTCAAAGACAATCAAGGCACAGATAACCCTGACTTATTCCTGCAATAGTAGTTGTGCAAAGGCCAGCTGACTTTTCAGATGGAAACTTGTGACTTATTCAGGTTTAAAACAATCAGAATTCATTGGGCAGAAAAAAAGATTCTCTTGGTCTCAACTGTTGAAAAGTTTAGAGACCAGAATATATCAGATATGTGGAGAAGGCAAGCTGGAAGCTTCCCTTCCCTTCCCTTCCCTTCCCTTCCCTTCCCTTCC
>VXAZ01006775.1:3089116-3144133 GCA_013399875.1 Gymnorhina tibicen | reverse complement strand
AAAGGGGGAAAAAATTTTTTTTTTTTTTTTTTTTTTTTTTTTTGGTAAAGGAATAGTACATGCTGTTTCCCTCTGCTGAAAATAGTTTTAACATGAATTGGACAGAAAGATCTCAGAAGCAGACTTCATGTTGAACCAGATATTTATCCTGTATTCCAGATAGAGAGGTGTCATCATGTTGTTGTTTTTCTCTTTGGCAGAGGGGCCAGGATCCATCCAGAGCAGCTGCTGTTGCTGCGTGTCAGAGGCAGCCTCATCAAAAACTCTTCCTGAGTGGAAGCATTTGGGTTTGCTTCCAAGGCTTCCTCCCTGGGCCTCCCAGAAACCAGGCTGGCCCTGGCTTAGCTTTCTTTCTAACAAGTGAACCAGTGAGGGAAAAATAAAAGCCGAGGTGTAAACAGAGTCTTTTCTTTTCCTCATATGATCCTGCAAAGCACTGAGTATTTTGACCCCGCTCTAATAAAACACTTGCTTAATGCCATGCACAGAGCAATTCCTTAGAGTTCACTGAGTATTCACTTAAGATTATGCAGATTTGGGTCAGTACCTTGCTGAATTCAGCCCAGGCTCCTGACCAGCAGCTGCGGGGAGCAGCTTGTCTGTCCCGGAGAGCGCACAGGCAGCTCTTCTCAGCTGCTGTATAACCATTTATAGCTCAGGCTGGGTTTGATGCATTCATGGAACTCCCTCTGGTGGATACCTTCCCGGGATTTTTTTGTTGATGGAGCTCCTTTGCTGAGGTCTTTTTCCTAAGGACAGATTGTTAGCAGCAAAGGAAGTGTTACATTTTTAGTCTTAAAAACTAGGATTAAGGGGTTAGATTTCTGTGTAAACCACTGAGGCTTTTCAGCACTGATCCCCAAGTTTTTTTGCTTCCCCCCAGTTTTCCTCCAACGTTTGTGGTGCTCAACACTGCTGTCACATGCTGTGTAAAAATACTAACAATTAATCAGGCCCACATTTTTTTGGCTGAGTAGGCAGGGTTCCTGATCTGCTCCCAGTTATGGCTTCTTTTCTGAATGTTAATGGCAAGTACAGAAGAAAATCCCAGGGAAAAGGAGCAGTGCCCATGACTCCTGATGCCCAGAGTAGTACCCTAACCACTAAACTGTTTCTGTTTTTCCTCTGGTTGACTCATGTTAAATTACTTGCCCAGTGGAGGTAAGGATGGAAACTGCAGCCAGAGCTGCAGGCTGGTAGTGGTGTATTTGGTGGGAAATGCTGGTGTGGCTTCCCCCAAGCTGCACTGATGCTGGGCAGATATGCAGAGGTCCTTGAAGGTGTTGGAACTGCTCTGGGGTGTCCATATAGATCTTTGGCAGAGGAAGAAATGAAGGCTGATTATGTGTCAAAACAAACCTTCCTTTCTGTAAAACCAGGATACCACAGGTATCTAAAATGGAAGCAACCAACCCAAACAGGTCAATGATCAAGAAGAATCAGAGTTATGTATGCTGTCTTTATTTAGTCACAAACAGTTAAGGTGTGACAAAAGGGTTTAATGAAAACAAAATACAAACCACAAACCACAGAATATTGTATACATATATCTCCAAAACTTTTCTGTTGTTTTCACTTCTACAGTAGCTCATTTCATTGATCCGTGGTCTAACTTGAAGATGTACTATTTAGACTCCAGACCTGAAAGTTAAGCCATATTGATTTAAGAGGTGGGTTATTTTATATTTCAGCAACTTCAAAAACTTTCTTTTGGCTTCTTTTTAACAAGATGACTTCTTGGTGTTCTTAGATCCATAGCTGCAAGTAGCAGAGTTCTGAGTACCTTCATCAGATATATTTAACTGAGAATTCTTCTTTAATGTGGGAAGAGTTGCCTTATATTTAACAAGAAAATATGGAGAATGTTGTATAAATTCCATTTGAACTCTTTTTATCTGGTTATATAGTTTGTGTTCCAATTTTATAATGTTCCATACAACTTTTAGGGAACAATCATTTCTGGCAGACAGAACTGAAGTAACCCAGAAGTGGCAACAGTAATAAGGGTTATGCACTGGGTCACGAGTAATGGGAACGTCACAGAAAATACGGAGTAGATGGGAGGAGATTAAAAACATTAGGGCAGGTGACTAATGAGAATGAATGGTCTACATTCTTAGTCTTGGCTGTGATGGGGACTTGGGACCATGGAAGTGATTGAGAATGTCTTTGGAAATGGCTGGAGGAGTCAAGCTCTGTGGGAGAGAGATGAGGAAATGGGAACACTGGGTAGGGAACAGTTGGGATTACCTCTGCACTCACCTTGGAGTGAACAATAATACAGAGCAGGATCTCTGATCCCCTACATATTTTCATGACTCCTCTTCCCATTCTTTTCTCTCCCCCTTATCCCTTTTGCTGTCACTAATATGGGTATGTTTTAGAACACTATTATCTCATTCTGCAGCTTTCATTGGTTTGGGAGCCAAAAATCGCCTTATTACTGCAAAGAAAATATATCCAAGAAAAACAGTTGGGTTGCACAGCTCTCTCAGAGGTAGCATGTAAGCCACTGGACTGGAGCATAGTAAACCCGCTCAGTGAAATGCTAGAAACTACAATTTAGATGAAAGTAATGTATTAAAAGAAATGTTGGCACGCACGATCCTAATGAATGCAAGTGATCATTTCTCTCCTGATTTAGGTTTGAAGATTTTCTATGTGGCTGAATTTTGAAACAAAGAAAAGGCCTAAGTGGCTATTGAATAGACTGCTATTTTATGTATTTTATAACATAGTAGATTTGCCAAGGACAGTCTTGAATACACTGCTATTTTATGTATTTTATAACATAGTAGATTTGCCAAGGACAGTCTTTCATCTGATGGAAATTGGCTCTTCAGTTAACTTGTGACACGGATACACAGAGCTACTGAAATACATACTTGAGAGGCAGAACACAATATACAGCTTTGACTTGGCAAAACAAACATATCAGCTTTAATCACAAGTAATGCTGATCCATTGCAGGTGAAATTTGGCTATGAATAATGGCTTTCATTTGCACAGTGATATCCAGGTCTTCATGCAGAGCTGCACTGCTTTTAGTTGGCCCTTTCCCAGAATAAAAGTGGTCCTGACTCTTTTCTTCTTTGCTGTTGGATTAGGAGCACTAGATGCCCAAGGGATGCAGATCAGATCCAAAACCTGCCTGGCATGCATTGCTGGCAACTCCCCTCATCAAAAAAATGTGGATTGGCTTCTCCCACACAGGCAGGTTTGCACAGATAAGAGTTTCTCTTTCAAATTTTCCTCATGGGCATTTCAAATATTCCATCTTCAAGCTTTTTTTGCTGTATAAACAAAGACCAGAATGGTTTAGGTTTTTTTTTTTAAAGGACGAGAGAAGACATTGGCATAAAAGCAACGTCTGCTGGAGAGGTACATTTGTAAGAGGGAAAATACAGCTGTAGTTTGCCTCAGTGAATGTGCCAGTGATAAACAACAGACATCTCAAAGACTTGATGCAGGTAGGTCTCAAACAGGCCACCACTGGGATGTTTGCTTTTATTTGTCTGTACTTCTTTTGCTTTGCAAGCTGCAGAGAAAACCCCACAATCAGCTCTTCCAAAAAAAAATCTTTTCAGTTCTTCCCAGTCCCGCTTAAACCAATATGACCCAAAAAGGGACATTCCACTGATATTTTCTTCTGAACTTCATTTTCTCAGCTGGTCCTGGGAATGACAAAAAGTGTCTGCTGTCAGAAAGCTTCAGATTATTTTTTTCTATTTTATCCAGATGTGGGGTTTTTTCCCTACAGTTAGCATGGTTCAAACATGGTACACTCACTGACTAAGACATGAGTGGGAGAATATCACCTGCACAGACAAAATTATAACAGCTGAGATTTTTTTTTAAACAGTCAGTATAGTTGTGGCCCTGATAGATGCCCTGTAGCATCTTGGTTACATGGCAAGAATGAAAGGGTTCAACAGCAAAGAAAAAGTGACACATGGACTTGAAAGATCTGTAAGTAACAGAAATGTGAGCACTTGCTGGCACTGAGTTTATGATCAGAAGATCAATTTAAGATTAGAAGGTCAGAAGATCACCCGTTTTGACCTCTGATACAATGCAAGCCGTAGTGTATGGAGTGTATGGATTTCAGTGTATGGAGAACAAAGTCTTGCCTTTGGAGTGCCAAAAGTGTGTCCAGTTTGTCTTTACAATTTCAAAAGATAACAATTTCAGACAATTCCCAAGGTCCTTGGCTCTTTCTCTCTCTCACCAGGCAAGAAATATAGTAGCAGTGGCAGAAGTCTGGAACCCCAAACCCATTATCAGCTATGAAAGCAGAGAAGTGTCAACAAAAATGCAGTAAATCAGATAACAACAGAGAAGATGAAAAATTCCAAGGAATGCCAACTGCTACTGAAAGTGTTGTCTGTAGAAGCGTTTCATCAGAAAACTTTGGAAGAAGATTCACTATCCCTATAAAAATCAATTAAAGATACAGGGAGTACAGCGTGGCAAAACCCTAACACTGGATGGGGGTGTGCTTCTTGTTATTAATCTCTGAATAGCATGTCTACTCTACCTTCTGGGACTTCTTGTTGCAGATACTTCTTGTCACAGCTCAGTAGATCCTCTGATGAGGGAGATTAGACTTGTTCTTCAAACCTGCTGGGATCAAGTCTTGTGTCTGGTCCTACTTGGGTGGCTTTGCAGCATCCAGAGCAGATGTACCTCAGGAAACACAAGTAAGCGCTCACCGATATGACAATGGTGACAATGACAATGACTGTAGCACTAAGAGCTGGTGACACCATATCTTCCGAAATGGAGTAGTGTCCTCCTGCTGTGGGGAAGGGAGGCAGCTCTGTGTTCTCACCTAGTGATGACAGAGTAGTCACAAATCAGAAATTGCACCAGGAATTGAACAAAGCCCACAACAAAGGTGGTACTTAAAAAGAAAAAAAAAAGGCATAAAGTAGGACACACTAGCATTTATCTCAGTTAACTTTAGACATTTGCAGTGTACATGGGAACATCTGAGCTAGTATCTCTCAGCTTGCTTGCAAGGAAAAGCAAGAAATGTATTTTTGAGGGCACAATTAATTTGCCTAATTTTTACTGTCTTTAACATGAGAAAAAGTGTCTCTGCAGACAGTCTAAATGAAGTTAGAAGGTGGCTAGCTTGAAAATAGATGGCTGTATTTAGTCAAATGATTCTCACACCTGATGTCTTTCATTCTTGGAAAAAGAAGACATAAACCAGCTATTGAATCTGATTGTGTGGAAATATTCTTCTGAATGGCACAAGAATAAAAAAAAAAATAATTAAAAATTATTGCTGTGAATATGAAGATGGGCAGCTATAATACTTGAATTGTGAGGGCCTGAAAATTGTTTTGGAGTAGTTCTATTCCTGAGAAAAGTTTGACACACTTTGACCTTGATTTAACTTAATCAATTAACTGGGGCTGCCCGTGACAGTGACAATGACCCTTACCCTGGGGTTAGATACTTGCTACATGCATACAAAATTCTCTAGAACTGTGGACACTCAAGATGTGTCACTTGGAAATCCACTCCAGGCAAGTGATACTATTAAATAGGATTTTTGTTCATGATCAATTTACAAGTGTTCTTTTTCTGAGAATACTGCTCAAGAGCAGCTCATGTGTCCGGCAGTACCAACTATGTCACTCTTTTCCACTCTTATCCAAATCAGTGCCAGGCACCTCCTGCTTCACAGCTCTCTGGTACTGTCCCTCTGGTACCATAGGCCTCCATCAGGAGTGTGCTGAGCATGTTATGGATGTATGTGCTCACCCTGAAACCCTGTGCTTGGGTTAATAATGTGACCAGATTGTTTTAAAATCTATGTCTGAGCCTACTTTCTGTTTACCTTCCCAGCTCCTGGTTTATCGACATTTCTGCATAATTCACCCCTACTTTATAGACAAATCTCACATTGGCATTAAGTTTTTTAATTATCTGATTTCTGTGACAAAGAAAGCCCATGCTTGATGCAGCATGTTTGCCCCTCTGCCTAAGCAGTGATACATCTGATTTTTGCACAGAAAGCCATACATATTCTCTCAGCAGAGGTGGGATGATTATGCAAGACCTGACTGCAGAATCCTACTCTCAAAGGAAGAGCAGAAACAAGACACACACCATTTTTCCTGGTCCTTTTTAACCCTAAGCTTGTTTCCTTTCCTTTGGCACAGATGATTATTTATGTGTATATCTATATAAACATATCTATTATGTTCTGCATACCTATATCTCTCTGTTGACTCTGTTAGCAAAAAGAACACCAATATTTTATGTTACATGTGGAATTTCATCTAAGTTCAAAGGACAGCACACTGTGCTTTCTAAAGGAGATATCCTTATGTACATTTCCATGGGAAATCTACCAAAATGAGGAAACAGGAGCTTTAAATAGGATTCTCCTTTGAAAACGGCATTAAAATCACCATTTTTCTTGTAAGTAGAACAGTGATTATGATTAAAATTTTTAGAAGTCTGAAATATGCTACGGGGTTTATCGGTGTTTCTCTTCTAAGACTTCTTTCTTCAGGGCTCAGGCTACTTTAAATGGGAGGTCTGGAAGCGTAGTCACTGCTCCTACTGTGCCAATATCCCACTGATTCCAAGATCCTACTAATTAGAGGTTCACCCCTGTTATGATGCCAGACAAAACACTCCCCAGCAAAGCCAGGCTGTGAGAATGCCAGCCTTGATTTTTGCTACAATTAGCATGCTTCTAACTAGGTAAATTTATGTTAATTTCACTGTTCCTTTGTCCTTTTCAAGTATTTTGTTTTTCCTTGCCCTTTCGTCTGGCCTTGCACATGGGCCGTAAGCTCTGCTGTACGAACACTCATTAAATGGGAGCCCAGTGCCTCAGAACAAGGAAGGTGGGTGGGTGAATGGGGCTGCTTCTTGCTCCTCAACACAAACAAGCAGCAGCACAAAGGCCGAGATCAGCCCTCGCATTCAAGCAACAGGAAAACAAGGTCGGTGCAAAACACGAAGCGCTGCCAAATAACCCAGGCGGTAACACCAGGGTGAGAGGCGTCTGGGAGTGCCACCACGAGGGCTTTGCCCCCTTTTGCATCGTGCTCAGCTGCTCCCAGTATGAGTTCATTTTTCACCTAACTCATCTGTTTGCTTCTGCATCTCAGCGCCTGCAGCGATGGATGCATGGCAACGCCTCCAGAAGGGGGAATGCAACCGCACCGTGCTCGTGTCCATCTGGGCTGCCGCTGCGTGCAAGCCTTCTCTTTCAGTGAATAAATGACACGTTAATAGCACACCTGCCCTCCCCACAAAGGGGCAGGCTCCGGCGGAGCCAGACCCTCTGCAAAGGCAGAACAGAGGGCTGTGCAGGCTTCTCTCTCTGCAGGATAGACTTTTGCCATTCAGTTACGCTGCCTCCAATTTTAATGGCAACAGGATTGCCAGCTCAGATAGCCACAGTGCTGGCTCCACCCTTCCTTGTCAGACTGATGGGGAGCACGACTCTGTACGAGACAGTATGAGGTTGACGTCGCTGCACCTCAGGCTTCTCTTCTCATCAAGCTGCAGCTATGTGTCCTCAAGACCCTCATAGCTCTGCTAACGGCCAGCGCTCGTCTCTCTTCAAGTTGCCTCTGATAAAGCCAGCTTTATCCTGTATTTGTTTATATTTCCCATGATCCTATTTACACTTTATATCTCAGCCTTAAACTTACAGTTTTTCTCTGGAATTCCTCTTGAAGGCCTAATTCTCTCTTCTTTTGTAAGAAATCAGCCAGCACATCCTGGATGGAGTGCAGGGCAGTTCTGCTTCGTTTATGGCATTTAAAATTGAGGAGTCCACAGATGTCCTGATGTCCCCATCTTTTAATATAGCTGAATAAAACCAAGCAGCTGTCACACCTTTGAAAATACAGGCTGTTCATATACACTGAATGGTGTGTGCTTTGACTATCTCCTTTTCACCTACTCAAGAAAAGCTTTAAAATTTTTTAGGACAAAACTGCCTTAATGTATTTGATGTGTTACCATGCAAGGGTGTGTGTCTGCAGAATTTTACAGGACTTCTGCTATTTTTTCCTTTTATACAAACAATGCACTAAAACTAATCTTCCCCAAGAGTACAGGGAGTGATTTGGAAAGGAGCTGAGATCAGCATTTGAAGGCATTTCTATAAAAAGTCACTGTGAGTACTGTCTACTGTGGGTGGGATCAAAATGTCATTTCCAAATCTGAGTGCGATAGAGTCTCTCTCTGACTGAGGTTAAGTGCTTGTCCTCTTGAAAGATGTCACTTCTATCAGGACAAATTGACTTGAATGACCCAAGTCCAGAAAAGTTGAGTACTTGGCTCTTTGCAAAGCAGAAGGGATAACCTTATGCAGGCGTGCTGGTGGAACGAGGCTGCAGGGTATGCAAACAATGAGCACCTCAGGATTTTTATCTTTTCTAGTGGCTGAAAATACTGGTCTGACCTGATATTTGGATCTTCCTGACCACAAGGAAGTGGAAATCTGCATGTTGGCTCTGTGAGAACTGAATCTTGTTGCTGGGACTTTGCTGAAATAGCCATGTGGTAGCAGACAGAGTTCATACCCCAGCCCAAGGGAAAAGATTCTGGGATGTTGTCTTGAAAATAAACTGGAGATGAATCACTGCTTAAATTCTGAGTCACTGACACTAGTAACTTTGCTTTTACTGAGATATAAAAAATACTGGTGTTATCCCATAAAATAACATTCAGTAGTCATGAAAGACAGAGCACACAGTCCAGAGCTCACCAGCCCTTCTTTCACTCCCTGTAGGTGCCAGACAGTGTGAAGAAGAGGTGGAGTCCAGGAAAAGACTGTGAAAATTCATCCTGCACCATAAAATACAGTACTGGCTCTATACCATGGAAGTCCCAGCTGCTGCTGGTTTACAAGATAAAATGAGATGTAGGCCTGCCCTAACACTGCAAGTATCTTTGTCAGATAATTCAGTTGGATTCATCAGTTCAGAATTTCATTTCTTCAACAGTTTTCATAGTTCTTCTTATTGTTAAGATGGGAAAGAGTAAAACAAGGAGAAGTGGGGTTAGGTACTATGAAAACACAGATCTGGAAAACCCACAAGACTCATTTTGGAGGTGTATGTTTGGCTTTCAGATGGGAATCAATTCACATGCTGAGAAAACTAGGGAAGAATGGAAATTCATATGTAACAGATTGCTTGAATATACACACAAACTTACGGTATTTGTATACATTTTTATATGTGTGTGCTTAGCTGAGGAATGCAGATTTTCTAGCTTTTTTTTCTGTTTGAGGACAAATGTACCATGCTTATTGAACATTTTTGTTTGGAAAACTTCTTGTGCACAAAGACTATACACAAAGTCCTACTTAACTACAGAAGCAGAAACAAAGACAACCCATTAGCCATTGTTCAAATTAAAGACAATTGAACAAATTTGTTCAAAACTTCAAGTACTCAACCCACAAGAAGTTTGGCTTTCAGCCGCATGCTAAGGTCGGGTTTGTTGCTGCTCCCTTCCTCTTGGCTTTGTTTTCCCTTTGGGACTGCAGCTCTTCGAGGCAGACCCAAGCACACCAGTTGTGTTCATGCCAGCCCTTTCCCTGTGCTGATACTGATACAGGGCTGGCACAGACTGGAGCTCTGGATGGGTACCAAGGGACGTACAAGTGACATATATTACACAACTGTGTGCTGTGTCAGGCTCAGGGGTCATATTTTAAGGACAGGTAGATGTCTTTAGACCTGGACTGTCACCTTCTTGAGTCTTACCAGAAACAAAGTTCCATTTTATCTTCCTAATCAAAAAGATAGGTATTGTAGCTCCTGCTCTTCCTCGGACTGGAAGAGGGAAAAGAAATGAAACCCTGGGAGCTGGTAAATGTCTGCAAGGTCTTGCTGTAGTGCAGGACTGAACTAGCAGACTTGCATGCCCAGAAGACTGGGTTGTGTGCTAAGTGAAATCTGACAACCACATTTTACTACAAATCATGTGATTTTTCATTACTAGGAAATGAGCTTCAGGAGATCTTTAAGAATACACAAGGTCTAAATTCCTTTGGTGCTCAGTGGAAACACACAGGCTACAGTATGTTCTTTACTCGGATGTGACAATGTGAAGACCAGGAATTATCTCCCCCCTTGAATGCAGAAAAGCTATATGGCCCTGGAAGGTACATACTGAGATCATGTGGCTCCCTGTAAGCAGTTCTGTGTGCCTCTAAGCCCTTTCCCACACAGAGGGCCTACGAGTCTCCCATTGCTTCACAAAAGGTGGATTTTATGCTTAGGCATTTCTGGCTGGTAGTCAGGCACTGTAATTCCTTCTGTCACAAAGCTGTGTGCCAAGAACATCTCACTAGATCAGGCAATTAGCAGTAAAGTCTCCAGCTGTTCTCAAAGGTCTCTGTCTGCAATTTTCTCTCTCCAGCCCTGAAATTCACCCTGCAGCTCATCACAGCCAACCTCATCCATCCTTCTGTTCATCAAATCCTGTACAGTGGCATGGAACCCCTTCTTGGCCCGGGCAAATGGCTGTCCTCAGTCATTGCTGATTTCACAATGCCTGTGATCTGTAAGAATATACTAGAGGAGCAAAATACAATAACTTCATGTAGCAGATTGCCCAGAGCCTTCTTCATCCCACACAGCTGGCAGAAGGTGTCTCTCTGTCTATCTCCACTGGGTATGAGGCATTCAGTATAGATAAAGGCAGAAAAATAAAGGGTTTTGTCCCAGATGTGAATCAGCTGCATCTGGGCAAACAAACTCAGCAAGGAGGAAGTCAGGAAATATCACCAAGTTACAGTGGAAACAAAGAAGGGAGTGAACGTGCTTGAAGAAGAAGTACTGAGTTCTGTTTGTGGAACCAAGATATGTGCTCAGGGCCCATGTACCATCAGGCTGGTGGTACTAAGAGTAAGGAACTACAAAGGTATTTAGCTGCACTGTGCCAAAATTGGTACCTAAGCACATTACTGCAGAAGTAGGACAAGGGTTCATCACTCCAATTAGCACTGAAATGCAAAGGTAGAGCCCTTACCCAGAAATGTTCATAAATATTTTGCCTTTTACGTAAGAGGATAAAACCTAAAGATTTCATGAAAGTCATTACACATCTTATCACAACTTCTTTTTTCTGTTAGTGTTTCTATTGTGCATTTTTACATTAGAGCCTGGTACCACATTGGTTTGCAGATAGTATTGTAAAAGGTGGACTCTCCACAGCTGCTACAGAGGGAAAAGGAAAAATAGAAGCCCCTCCATGTATTTAGCTGAAGTGGAATTTAACCTTAACACTGAATAAGTTACCACAGTTTTATACCCCTGAGAAGCACTGTTGCATTTTAATGGCTGGTAGGCAAACAGCAAAGATGCCAGGACAAACACTGGGCAGCAGCAGAGGTTTTCCTGCCCTTTTTCTGCAGCCATCTGTGACACAAGAGTTCTCAATCCCATGGAGCTAGTCCAGGATATTCAGAAACCTAGAAACACAGCCTAATACTTTATTTTTCAAACCTGAACCAAGGAGAATGTGAAAATCTCAGAAAGTGGCTGTGTTTTTGACTAAACCTCCATAGATTTCCTGTCCTGAATGATGACCTTCAGCAACTGAAGAAAATAACTTGATGTATCTTCAAATCAAAACTAACTCCCATGAAATACCTCTTTAACTCCCTTATTAACTGGAGGAATGAATCTGGCTTCTTTGAAGCAAGAAAAAAGGATCC
Organism: Gymnorhina tibicen; assembly: GCA_013399875.1. NCBI lineage: Eukaryota > Metazoa > Chordata > Aves > Passeriformes > Artamidae > Gymnorhina > Gymnorhina tibicen. The sequence goes on along the minus strand of VXAZ01006775.1, from coordinate 3,132,417 downwards.
TTCCAAAGGAAAACTGGATTTAAAAAATGGAATTTCCAAATGTGTCTTATTTACTTAAGATATTAATCTAAGAATTCAAGAAAGAACATGGATTTCTGTAAATTAAATGATAATTTGATGTAGGGGGTTGTTGCAGCAGAGCAGTTGTCTTTGAAGAGTGTGACTTCACTGCTTTTTGCCTTTTGGCTTCATCTTAATCTCTGAGGCCAGATTTACTTATTATAGCATTACTTAAGCTCAGGCAAGATGCAGTTGTAGAATAATATCATTTTGGGACATAAGGACCAGGAAGATTTGCCAGCTTCAAAAGACCAAGCAGCACCAGGAGAGCCTAAGCTCTGCCAGGTCCTTCATAAGCCTCTGTATAAGCCCAAACCTGTGGACATAGAAAGTCAGGACTGGTTTTCCAGCTTGTATGACCCCACATGCCAACTGAGGGCACTGAAGACAAACAGAGGAGTCCTAATCCAAGCTTCCAGCAGTATCTTGCTTCAGTCTGGAGTAAGAGAGTGAAATGTATGGCTACACAGGTGAGAAGCAGTAGTCAATCATTAGATTATTTATAACAGCCTTCCAGTCCTTCTAGCACCTTCCAGCACCTGAAGGGGATACAAGAGAGATGGAGAGCGACTTTCCACAAGGATGTATAGTGACAGAACAAGAGGGAATGGCTTCAAACTGAAGGAGACTAGGTTTAGATTGTATATAAGGAAGAAATTCTTTACTGTCAGGGTGGTGAGGCACTGGCACGGGTTGCCCAGAGAAGCTGTGGATGCCCCATCCTTGGAAGTGTTCCAGGCTGGGTTGGATGGGGCTCTGAGCAACCTGGTCTAGTGGAAGGTGTCCCTGCTCATGGCAGGGGGAGTTGAAAGCAGAAGATGTTTTAAGATCTTTTCCAACACAAACCATTCTATGATTGATTCTATGACAACCAGAATACATTAGATAGCTACTAGATTTGACGCTATTTTCCTTACAAAACAAAGAAGTTCTTTTTTGGCTCTCATCTCCAGGAGTGAAAAGTTGCCTTGAGAAAAAATTTTACAGTGCATAAAGTTCCCAAAAATATTTTTCAAGCCTTCTCTTTCCTTCCAGTGTTACTTTTCCTCTCAGGTCCTGTAGGTAAATTGCTATTAATTTTACAAAACCACACATCATATACTGAAAAATTAGCAGATATCACACCATTAATTTCCATGGATGTATTCAAGCCTCAGGACTGCTTTCAGCTGTTGAGTCTAGTTTCAAATTGCCAAACCTTTCCAATTATCCACTCCATATAATAATCTTTCTGCTTAGCCTAGCACATAAAGTAGTTCACTAATAAAGTTTCTTTTCCTCTTTCTACCTTTCTAACCTTGCAATCACATACCTCAAAACATTCAATATAAGCAAGGAAGAAACTCCCTTTGTGTTGCACTTTTGTGGGGACAAACAGTGCTCCCCCAAATGCGACCCTCTGTCACTCCAGACGTACTGGAAATGGGTTCTCCAGCACCTGGGTGGGACTGACTCATCTCCCCCATTTTAGCATTTAAAAAGGGTGTTAAGCAGTTATAGAGCAGCCTTAATTTTTAGATTACTATTTTTGGATTACTAAATTCAGGTAAGACAAATACGAACTTTAGAACCATATTTTATATAAGATAAATCAAAGTGTTACCAGCAATAGCATTAAAACTGCAGAGGCTCTTAGGAAATTTAGGCACCGAGTGAGTTCTTCACTCCACATTTGTACGTGATTCACGTTTCTATCTCCACAGGCTTGCAAGCTCCCTCTGCCCTGCACCTCAGGTTCAGAGCCACAGAACTCACAAAATGTATTCCTTACACCAGGAAGCCAGGACCACACTTTTCTCATTCCCACGAAAACCCCCACACTGTGTGGCTTTACCAAAACTGCCTAGCTCTTTCAACAGAGTAAAAGGGAAGTATTATTTTTCCTTGCATGTCCTTCTATTACATAGGCTCAAGACAAAGAGAACTTTAAAATCAAATCGGATCAGACACATCTTAGTGAAAATAACATGAGGTACAAGCCATGGAGAGTCAGGGCCAACAGATGGACAGATTCTTACGGCATACAAATATGTTTCAACAGCAAAAATGTTATTGAACTCCAGTAGAAGTATTCATCAGTGAAATCGTCATCTTATTCTTGGATGCAATTATGATGAAAAGGAATGGGGCAGGGGGCACAGCCACTGCAACAGGCTTCACTGTCTTATGATATCAAAACAGACTGGTCATGATAGTGTCCAAGAATAAGCAAAATGATGAGCTCATGGCGAGCTCAACCTTCCTAAGAGGAGAGGCAGGTGTCCTCTATCTCCACCAGTGGACAAAATTCATTTAACTGGAGAAAATCAGTGACTTTGAACATCAGCTCTATTAAAGCAGCAACAGCAACCAAAGAAACAAACAGCCATCTGAACAGGCTTTATCTGATCCTTTTCAGGCTTCCTCTGTCCCCCTTCAGACTCCAGCAGCATAAGGTACAGACCTGAATGACTCAGTGAGTTTATCCTGATGGTGAGCAGAGGGATATATGTACTTTGCCAGGTGGGAGTCACTTCATCCTAGGATGGGTGTTTCTAACACAGCTGATGCAAGTGCAATAAGGTGAGATGACTAGCACAGGAAAAAAATTCTACAGCAGGGCTGCCTGAAATTGAGATAGATTCCAAACTTACTAGTACAGAGGTACAAGAGCCAAAAAGTGGTTTTACAAGAGTAGCAAGAATCACCATTGAATGATGATTCAATGGGTTGGAAGGGACTTTTAAAGGCCATTCTAGTCCAGTGCCCCTGCAATGAGCAGGAACATTTTCAACAAGAACAGGTTGCTCGGAGCAACATAAATGCCTGAGACAGGAACAGGACGTGCTCTTTTTTCATAGTTATAGCAGAATTTCAAGGATGCAATGGAAGAAAAGATGAAGAGGTACTTTACTCCGGGCTGTTCACGAAAGGGACAAAAGGGAAGGATACCCAGGCATGCTCTGACTGACAGCCTCAATTACCTTTACCTCTTCTGTCAAGCAGGTGGTCATAAGGGTTGCACATTGAACTGTGGGTCTAAAAATACTGCACTTAACTCTCTCACTTTTCCACCAGTGCCCACTGCAGATTAACTCAGAGTACTTATTTCTTGCATATTATCTCCTCTGTGCTCTTAACTGAAAAGGATATTCTGTTTCCTGTGTGTGCCTCAATATCAAAATAGGTGGTTTGAAGCACTGATAGCTGTTTTCTGTTATTTTTCAGTTTCCTTTCAAATGTAGAATTCCGCAGAGCCTGTTCACTCCTTTTCAATGAAGACTCTGCTTCTGGTTCACATTTAAAACAATTGTGAAGGAAAGAAATGCCATGCAAGGGGAAAGGTAATGATCTCACACTAGAAGACACGGATTCTAGGAAGGGGTACAGATTGAGTGCCCCTTTTAAATGCAGTATAAGCCAACAACACATTTTTTTGGGATTGTATGGATTTATATTGCAGCTTTGTTGCAGCACTGACCCAGCGAGCAGTCCAGGTTAACACGCTGCTCACATGGGCTGCAACTGAGCAACACAAAGGCAGTAATCAACTGCCAGAAATAGGGAGCAAACAAGTCATTAATTAAACATTAATGACCCAATAGTGATTATGTTAAAAGTATTTTTGAAATCTAGCCACATATAATGCAATTTAATGGCAGTGCTAGGGGACGTAGAAACTAGCTATGTATGTATTACATACACAGAATATGTAATTTTAAATTTCAGAGGGACCATGCCATGAGGTAAGACTATGAGTAATAGGATGAAGTTATGTAAAGGAAACTTTACAATGAATTACAGGAAAAATTAATTAACTCTGCTGAGGTAGTTTAGAGTCATAGCTTCCCAAAGGAAGCAGGAAAATCACGAATTATTTGTCATCTAAGACCATTATATTTCATATTCTAGGCAGTGGATGTTTGGGACCAGTCCCTTACTGGTCTCTGGATTACAGTAGCTATCTAATAGAATATTTTAATCAACTCAGCTTTCCATCAGCCTGTTTATCTAAAGGCTCAGACTTTCTTGCTCATCTACATGCCTAAAGAAATATGGAGCTGCCTAGTGGGATTTTAAAAAGCACCTTAGAAGAAAGATCATGTGTCCTATCTGCCTGGTTTTTGGAGTGTAATCTCTAGTGCAACAGCGAAGAGTGTACGACTGCCATTAAACCAAACTTCCAATGAATAAAATTATCTTGGTACAAACATTGTTAGGGAAATGATAAACAAGACACCGTGGTGGTGCATCCCCCTGCCCCTCCTCAGGTCTGCTCTGTGATCTCAGGGATTCCTGTTAGGCCTTGGCCTTTGTCTAATGAGCTGGGTGGCTGTATTGGTTTGGCATGGCCTGGCTTTGGGTAGCAGGGGGCCGCAAAGGTGGCTCCTGTGAGAAGCTGCTGGGAGCTTCCACTGTGTCCGGCAGAGCCAGTGGCTGATGGCTCTGGAGATGGACATGCTGCTGGCCAGAACTGGGCCAGTGAGAGAGGGTGGTAACGCCTCTGTGGTGACATATTTAAGAAGAAAATCAAAACAAAGTCACGGGTTTCTGCTTCTAGTCAGAGCAGAGGAGGAGGTGAGAACATGTGAGGGAAACAACCTGGCGACACCAAGGTCAGTGGAGAAGGAGGGGGAGGAGGTGCTCCAGGTGCCAGAGCTGAGATTCCTCTGCAGGCTGTGGTGCAGACCATGGTGAAGCAGCTGTGCCCCTGCAGCCCATGGGTCCCCGGGGAATGCAGNCGTGGGAGGGACTCACGCTGCAGCAGGTGCGGTTTGGCTGCTGCTCGTGAGAGCGGACCCACGCCGGGAAGTTCCCGGAGAACTGTCTCCTGTGGGAGGGACCCCATGGCCTCACAGGGAAGGACTCTTCTCCTGGAGCAGCGGAAGGAAATCCTGGTGATGGACTGACCAAAACCCCCCTGCCCTGCCTCCCTGTGCTGTCAGTGGGACGGAGGGCGGGCCAGGGGGGAAGGTGCTTTAAGGGCTTATTTTACCTCTCACTACCCTCCTCTGATTCTGTTAGCAATACATTTTACTTAGCAACCAAGGTTGAGCCTGTTTTGCCCTTGAAATATTTCTCCCGCTCTCCTTATCCCACCCATGAAGCCTCCGTTAACCCTTTCCTCTTTTCCCTCCTTTTGCCCAGCTGTGGTAGGGGAGGGTGAGCGAGCAACTCTTGTGGGTGCCTGGCGCTGGGCCAGTGTCAAACCACAGCAGTGGTGAAGTGTCCCTTGATTGTATCAAGTACTACAGATGCCTGGCTGAATGAAGGACGAGAACAGGAATAATCAGTCATCCCCTGACAACCCTGGAACATTCCCCACCTGAGTCATAGTTTCCAGTACCATTGTTATTGCCAAACCCTTCTGCACCCTTACTCTTTGCACCCTCACCTTTTTTCGTCCCTGACCGCTGTGTAAATGGTTCTAAACTGATTCTGATCCCCTTTTCCTTTCCATGCTCCATCCATGCAATCAGAGACAGAATGAGCCTTGCCATCGAACTATCTCAAGTCATGCTTCCACAAATTTGTATTAAAACCTGCTTTTGCTAATACCTTTGAGGGTGATTCTTTAAGTGGCCTAAACCACTCCTTTGTGACAACTGGTGTTGTCAGCAGGATCCTAAATCAGCATTTGTGACAGATTCTATACTTCAAATATAAATCTGGAATTTCTGGTATGACAACTCGCTGCTAGCATATAGAATGGTGAGTAGAAAATTTCAATTGAAATTGAAAAGACTGTTTTCCAGCTTTTCATCTCTCAAATATATGGGAATAACAAGTAGGAAGTTATTGCTTTGGGGGTGTTTCTGGGGGTCATTTCCTTGGTGGTGAATGGTGGAACAGACAGTACTTTCCACTGAATTTGGATACGTATAATTATTTGTGTATTACTACTATTTAGTTTTCTTTTCTTTTTCATGACCAGAGAAAGTTGTCATCCTGATTCTATCTAACGTACTCCACCTGAATCCTGGTTTATTTTTTTGGGGAGCCATTTAGGCTGCTAATAATTAATTCTAATTCACAAATGACTGAGAATAAATATTATGAACCAAGACTCTCAAGAATATGTCCTTCTCCAATCAGATTTTTGTAGAGTTCTATATTGTTTCAATTTAGGATATGAGGGTTATGGTATTTCATTCTTCTAACATTTAAAATAGTGGAATAACTCCTGGAGGAGGGCCGAACACTGCTTATGTTCTGATCTCTATTCTAATTAGGAAACCAAATAAAATATAGGGATAGGTATGATGTTCTTAGCTGCTATAAATCAAACTAATTTTACTGAGTACATTGGAATGACATAATTTTACGTCGGCTGAGGATCTAACACAAGTTTGCAGGCTGATTAACCTTCCTCACATACTCCAAAGTTACTGCAGATTACATTTCTATATGTAAGCCCTCCCTTCAGCACCTGCCAGAAAGGTTAACAAATAGATTCATCGTGCTATAACTGTGATGCTTCTTTTTCCTAAAACATAAAACGTCTGGTGTGATATGTCATTCTTAACATCTGTCAACCATATTTACTAAACACTAAACAAAGATACACTTTTTCCAGTGATCTCTTTTTCTAACTATTTCCTTTCACAAACTTCTTCTAAACTATTCTTTCCAGGTCCAGTTCCAGATAGAAAAGAAAAATTTGCCGAACAGGATTAAAGACAGCCATGGCAAGTCAAGTATAACCCCAGAAGCACCCATGCCAGTGAAAGTTGAAAAAATGAAGCAAAGGGTCCCTTTGCTCCTACAGGAAATCAGTGGAAGCAAAATTTCTGAACACCACTATTATCACAGTGAGCAATTCTAGAAACATCTGCTGCTGCGTTGCTCATGTTATGACCATTTTGATTGTGGCTGTCCTGGGTTCATCTGGGATAGAGTTAATTTCCTTCCTAGTGCCTGGCATAGCTCTGTGTTTTGGATTTAGGATGAGAATCTAAATCTGATGACTCTGATGAGGCGGAGATTCCCAGTAATTACTTCTTGGATGTTAGAAATTATAAATAAACAGTAAGGCAGGCTGAGGGTGATCAGAGGCTTTGCAGTTATCTCAAGTTAATCTGTGTAAGGTCATTTGTTGTAAATTTGCTTGTTCAGCTGCAGTCTCTAAAGCTGCCTCATATCTGTCTAGTTAGGTTTCTTCCCAGCCAAGAAAGTCATCTGCTAGAACATGGTTCCTTTTATTTACTCAGACCCTTTTTGTCCCCTGGCCCAGTGTTTAATTTATTTGATAGCTTTATCCAAAATGAGATCCTTCCTCCCTCCCCTGAAAGCAAACTGAAGAGGATCATACACCTATGACTGAGTCTAATTTTTTTTCTCTTTAAATATACAAGGAACATAAAAGATAACTTTATGTGATTAATCTGCTTTATGTAATTAATCTGCTATATTTTACAAAAATTTCTGCCATCTTTTCACAGTTTAAAAAAATTTAATGATTTTTAAAAATGCTGAATTTACTTCTGAATCTACGGTGGTCATCAAAATAATCATCAAACATATTTCTGTGATGAAATCAAGATATAGTGCTGCAATTCTTTTTCATAGTAAGTGGCAGGTTAGAAGACATCCTTGAAAAGCAAGGATAACACAGGAGCAGGAGTACCAGCTAAGCCCTGTGGCTGACCAAGTGCTCAGTGCTTGAGCCTGAATTCTGGTCCTCCTTTACTCAGGAATGTTGGTGCACCCTTATACTACACAAACTTCTAATATGACCTTGGACATGTCACTGAGGGAAATGAGGTACCGAGACTCTCACAGGACAGTTCTTTCATTGCAAGGGGTGTTGTGGGTTACAAATCACACATAAAGTGTTGTGACAGCTGAGATGGGCTATACATAGGGATAGAAGACTTTTACACTCCCAGCTCACTTACCTAAGTCTGATTTGCATGAGTCAGATCAGCTAAGGATTGACTCAAGGTACTTTTAAAATAAACTTTCTAAAATATGTTTTGAAAGCAATGAGAGATTCTTGTTTCTGAGATGCCCTTCAGCAAATGACTGGATATCAGAAACTTCCATTTTTAAGATGTTAATACCCAGCCTTGAGATGCAAGGAAAGAGCATCCTGGCTTATGCACAAAAGCCTCCTGGCCTGTATCAGCAATAGTGTGGCCAGCAGGACCAGGGCAGTGATTGTCCCCCTGTACTCAGCACTGGTGAGGCCACACCTCGAATCCTGTGTTCAGTTCTGGGCCCCTCACTACCAGACAGACATAGAGGGGCTGGAACGTGCCCAGAGAAGGGCAACGGAGCTGGGGAAGGGTCTGGAGCACAAGTCTGATGAGGAGTGGCTGAGGAAGCTGGCAGTGTTTATCCTAGAGAAAAGGAGGCTCAGGGTGGACCTTGTTGCTCTCTACATCCCCTGAAAGGAGGGTGTAGCCAGGTGAGGGTCGGTCTCTTCTCCCGTGCAACAAGCAATAGGACAAGATGAAATGGCCTCAAGATGCACCAGGAATTGGATATAAGGAAAAATTTCTTCATGGAAAGGGTGGGGTCAAACACTGAAACAGGCTGCCCAGGGAAGTGATGAAGTCACCATCCCTGGATGCATTTAAAAGATGTGTAGGTGTGGCATTTAGGGACATAGTTTGCTGATGGACTTGGCAGTGATAGATTAAAAGTTGAGTGTAATTATCTTAAAAATTTTTCCAACATTAATGATTCCATGATTCTAAAACTCATTGTTTTTATGGCTCACAGAGCAGGGTCTTCATCCAGAATAAACTAACTGGTTCATTACATATAGATTACATAATACATAAATACGTAAAGTTATTTCTGTGAGTCATGCAAATAGGTGAGCTAAAATTTTTTATGTAAAACCCACTTTTATTATGAAACTGAGCAGAGCAAACCTCTGTGTGTCATGGAGGGCAGCACAGACAATTTGGCCCTGGCACCAGGATCAGCCCAGCTCAGCCACTCTGATGCTGTAACTCAGCTAAGCAGCCTTGTTCTGGGCAGCTAAGCTCTCTCTGTGGATGGACTAGTGCCATTTCTGCTCAGTGCTTTCTTGGGCCGTGTAGAAATACCACTGAATTATCCTTTGTATTTTCAACTGTACTCATACGTCTGGAAAGAGTCATCCAGTTAACATAGTAGGGCAAAATCCTATCCCCAGTGAAATCACTGAACATGTCATCACAGATTTAGAAGATTATAGGAAGCCAGTGCAGTCCTCTCTGCTCAGATCTGCTACATTAGAATGAGCTGCAGCATCCTGAACTCTTTAACTCCTTGTCAAAAAAAGTGCACTATGACAGAGAAGTTTATAATAAAGTATCTACAGGATTTTGTTTTCTAATATAGTAAGACCCTTTAACCTGCTGCCAGATAAGCAAACAATAACTAGGACTCTAATTCCCTACATGAGTGGAGCCTCAACCACCTCCAGAACAAATTAGCCCAAAACCAAACTCCAGAACCAACTAGTCCAGAAAAGGATTTATTTCAATGTAGAAAATTATTTCTGTAGCACTGAACAGTGGTAGTTTCTCTAATAGATGCTCTAAATTTCACCTCTCTGATGATCTGGTACTGACAGCACTTGGGCCGTAGGTGCAAGCCCTGTGGAAGGGCTCATGGTGCACCAACAATTCTGTACCATTCCCTTGGCCAGTTTAATATTCCAAGCAGTGCATAGAGCATCAAGAAAAGATATGTGTCTCTGACACAGGGTCCAAAAGATTTTTCTCTGTTTACCACTCCCTATAAACATTTTCCAAAGCGTGTCACTTGATTTCTTCCTGCTCAAACCACAGTGCTTTGACTGGCCCACTGATACAAAACCCACAATATTCTACTTTCTTAGAATAGGCATCAGTGAGAACGGTAAGGTCTAAACTGATCTTCTCTTCCACCAAGTTTACTAAGTGAATATCACTGAGCTGTTAGCACATCTGCTGGGTTTATGTCCTGGCTGCTGGCTTAGGAGGCCAAAGTTGGTTTGGGAGCCAGGGCAGGTTCACCCCATGCTGCGTATGTCCTCATCACCTTATACCTGGCAGTTTCCCTTACTGACTGTGGGGAACGAGCAGGAAGGGAGGGCAGCAGGGGCCAGCTGGAGGCACCCGCTCTTACACTCATGCATAATTGCAGGGTGTAAATGCCTGGTTTATGTATGGCAGAGCCCAGCCAGTGAAAAGGGAGAACCAATGAGAAGCACTGAGCCTTTGCCAAAGAACACATGAGCATTTCCAAACCAAATGTCCAAATTAAAACTGATTTTCTCCCACCCAAGTTTCTCTTCCAGGCTACTCCAGCAGAAAGCGTTTCAATTTGTAAAAAAACAGAAAAGAGAAGGAAGGAANGAAAGAAAGAAAGAAAGAAAGAAAGAAAGAAAGAAAGAGAAAGAAAGAAAGAAAGAAAGAAAAGAGAGAGAGAAAGAAAGAAAGAAAACCCCCCAACACGTCCACTGATTATTTGTCCATTACTCTGGTTTAGCCTTCTCTAATCGCACCTGCACGTCCCCTCCCTCCCCGGTGCGGGAGAGGCCGCAGCGCCCCGCCCCTCCCCTCCCGGCCCCGTTCCCGGTGGGATGCGGTCCGTGCGGTCCCACGCACTCACCCTCCGGCGCGGGGCCGGGCGGCGCCGGCAGCAGCAGCAGCAGCAGCAAAGGGGGCAGCGGCGGGAGCGCGGCCGGGACCCGCGGGGCGGAGGGAGCTGCGGCGGCCGGGGGAGATGTGTGTGTCCCCACGTCCTCAAGGCTCTGGCGTGGGAGTTGTATCCCCCTCTCCGTGCCCCCCAGCCGTGGGGGTGTTGGCGCTACTGCTGCTACGGGAGGATGTGGGGGGTGTCCACACTCCTGCCCCTAGGCAGAGGGTGATGGGTGGGCTGTCACCTCCAGCCTCCGGGGGGAGGGCAGCAGCAGGTCCTCGCTGCCATCCAGCTCCCAAGGACGCGGGAGGGATGTTTGTTCCACCCGTTCCCTGCAGTCCCTGGTTCGTGTGGTGAGGTAAGGACAGTCACATCCCTCTGCTCCCCCTGCCCCAGGCTCCCCGGGGCTGTAAGGTCTCTTAGAGCTCTAGAGATGGACAGCAGCTGTGCTGATGGAGGAACGCGAGTGCTCCCTGCAAAGACAAGGTGTCGGGAAAGGTGAGACTGGCTGTAATAACACAGGAAGGATGAGAGCGTACTGCATTCATTCCTGGGGGCCGCCAAAAGCTGATGGATGGGTAAGTCTTTGCAAGAGCAAGATATGGCTCCGCAAGGCGGTGCGTGAAGGCGTTCGGGAATGAAGACCCTGTGTTAACCCATGGCACTAGTCCTGTTGATTTTCACAGAGTTTTGGAAAGACGGAAGGACACCCAAGCTCTAAGAGCAGGCAGCAGGGCAGGATTTACCAGCTTTCCGAGTAGTAGCCATGTAAAAACAAGGAGCTTAATTCCTTGAGAAATTACATGAAAGAAACCATCACTTGTAGGCACAGAAGAAGCCAGTGGGCAACTGGATCTGAGACCTGATAGCCACCATCAAATGGAAAACAACTCTAAAGGGCTCTACATACTTGGATTTAATAAAGCAAACCTTCAGAGGTTTTAATGTCCCCCATGTTGCAGACCTTTCTTTTCCCCTTTCATCTTCTCACATGTAATAGCATGTAATGCGCTGGGATGTCATGAATTCCTAACATCTATTTATGATCACATCCACAAAAGTCCACCTCTGCTTTTCTCACGGACACCTTTTTCTTCCAGAGAAAGCACTGCAAGCAGTTATAAGACACTGTCAGAGAAAGTGGAGAAAAAATAGAAGACTGAAATGTCATAGCGAAGTAACCCGACATTTCCAAAGAGTTTTTCAGGCACTTTCAATCCAAGCCAAGAAATCACTGGGGACAGAGAACTACAAACAGCTCTCTTTGCAGCTGGTCCATGTGCGAATGCTTAAAAGCTAACACCTCCACCCCAGCAAAGAAAGTGCAGCCCAGGCCCACAGACACACCTTAGTCCCTCCCTTCTTTTCCTAAAAAGCCGGGCTGTGTGGACTTTGTGGAAGAGGCCGAGGAGGCGTTTCCCCTGTTGCCGAGGGGGGATCCCCGCAGCTCAGCGTCCCTCCAGCCCCTCTCGGGACGCGGCGGGTGCTGGCCATGGTGCTGAACCACCGCCGGGCTTCTCTGGGCTCTGCCGGGCCCCAGGGATGCTCTGTCCTGCCGTCGAGCTGCTGGCTATTAACAAACAAGAATGAGAACATCTTTCCTAGTGTTTCCCTTTTATTTCACCTCCCCTCTTTCATTCCTAAGCTTTCTATTTTTTAATTTTTTTTCCATTTTCCAGTAAGACACTGGAACAGGTTGGCCAGAGAAGTTGTGGATGCCACATCCCTGGAGGTTTTCAAGGCCAGGTTGGATGGGGTTTTAATCTGCCTGGTCTACATTAAGGTGTCCCTGCCCATGACAGGGGTGTTGGACCTAGATGATCTTTAAGATCCCTTAAACCCAAGCTATTCTATGATTCTATTTCAAAATTTTCAACCCGGAGTGTGGCTTGTTCACTCAGCCTACCTTTCTGTTAATGAGGGCACAGTTTTTATTTCAAGAACTCAAAAAGAAAGCTAATTATGGAATTAATGTGTCTAATCACAGTATAGTAGGTCCACTAAAAAGCATCTCTGATGAGATACAGAGATAGAAATGTTCATTTGAAGATACTGCAGCCGTGCTTCAGAGTCTCCAGAGTCGTCTTCTAAGTGAAATAAATTGCCTCACTCACTATAAAAATTGTCAATGTGTCAGCTGTTTGCTTGTGTACCAAGTTCATAGCAGGAAAATGTTCCAATAGTACTTCGTTCATCTAAGCGACTCAGTGTTGGAGTAAGGTAGTAGAGAAAGGTTATATATGTATTTTATGGATTTGCCTAGTATTAGACCATTTTAACTTCTAAGATGATGCAGCTGGGTCTGAGGATGAAGAAAGAATGGTGTTGGTGTCTACCTTGACTTCATCAAGACTTATGACACAGTCACAGCATCCTACTTTTCAAGCTAGGTTCTTAACGTCTGACTCGATGGATTACTGTGTGAAGCTGAATAACCAGCTGGGCCATCAGGTTCAAAGAGTCTTAGGGAAGGGTTTGTTTGTACTCTTCCTGGAAGCTGGTTAAAACTGGAGATAGCCACATCTTTATTCTGGGATGTATCCTTTTCAAAATCTCTATCAATGACCTGGAAGAGAAGACAGAATGTACCTTATCAACTTTGCAGGTACACTAAACCATGGGAGGATCACGGGAAGAGCAGTTGGCATGCTTGGGAACAGAGCTGTCATTCAGAAAGTCCTGGACAGGTTGGAGGAACGGCTCAACAGGAGCCCTATGAAACTGAACAAAGATAGCTGCAAAGTCCTTCCCCATGGAAGGAAGAACTCATCACAGTGGTGCAGGCTGGACATGACTGACTGGGGAACAACAAGAACACAGATATAAGTTGGTGGTGTGCCCTGGCAGCAATGAAAATTAGCAAGTTTTTGTACTGTACTAACAAGAGTGTAGCTAGATACTGGAGAGAAGCAATTATTATGCCTTTCTACCAACCACTTGTTAGACCACACATGGAATATTGTAATGTTACCAGTTTTGGGGGCCCCAGTAAAAGAAAAAGCGTGATGAACTTGGGCAAGTCAACTGGAAGGCCACCAAAATCATCAGGGGCATGGAGCACATGATGTGTGAGGGGAGGCAGATGAAAACAGGCTTTTGATCAGCCCAGAGAAGAGTAATTTTTGGGGGTACCTAATAGCAGCCTTTCCATACGTGTGAGGAGGTCGTTAGGAGGACAGAGCCAGACTATTCACAGAGATTCATGATGGGAGGGCAAGAGGCACTGGGCATCAGGTGAAAAAAGAGAGGGATGGTCTGGTAGAACATCACTCACATAACAGAAATTTTTGGGTTAGGGTATCCTGATGTTTGGCACTTGCTTCTATTTGGATATGGCATTCTCTTACTATTGTAAATCAATATTTCAGTCCAAACAAAGTGTTGCTTTTAATATCCAAGAGGCAGCACTGGAACACGCAACTTGAATCGGATGCTTTTTTTCCTTTCTTTTTTCAAAAATAACAAACAAAATGAAAAGCAGTGACTTCAAGAAAAATGGTTTTATATGAGTTTTAGCAATTTGGGCAATCAAGTGTCAAATTGTTTTTGTTTCTGGAAAAGGATAATTTAAAAAGTTCTACTTTAGCAGGCTGGATATTCTGTGCAAAACTGACGATATGCTTACAACACTGACTTCACCAAAGAGTCTGCCACATGCATTTGATTTCAACCTATCGATTGGTTTCTGATCAGCACTCAAATTTATTCTCCAGGAGTACAGAAATTATTTCTCAGAGCACAGTTGGAACTTCTGGTGACCTTTCGGTATTATTTTTGTGCGGGAGATTTTACTGTGCAAAGTACTCAGCATTCTGGCCCTAGTTCAGCAAAGCACGTAAGTGCCTGATTAACTTCAGCCTCAGACCCCTGTGCTTTTCTCAATCAGGGCCAAAGGGGTACTGTGCTGAAAAATCCATCCCAAAGATATGCTTTACACAGCTAAAAAAACAGTGCAGCCTTCTCAGTGGCCCTCCTCACTTCCATTTTGGAAGTAATTTTTCAATAAATAAGTAACCAAATAAAAGGAGCCATCCCTCTCCGGCTGTACGGCAAAGGCATCATGTGAGGCTTTCTCTGTGTGGACTTGGAGTAAGGTTGTACTCTCATATGGAGAGGCTAATAAAGGGGTGCACATGCAAGTGATAGTGATGTTGCTGCGAGTGTGACACTGAATTTTTGCAGCAGTGCCTCATCCCAAGGGGTAACATAATTTTATGTGGTGTTAGCCGCTATTTAGTTTTAGTTCAGGTTTTTATGATACACCTCAGCACTGTAATTTTGTAAGAAAAAACTACAAGTGATCTTTTTGATCGGCTTAGCTCATAGCTTCATTAATAGACAAGTTTGTTGTAGATTTCCTCCTCCACGTCTACCAAAGTATACAAATGATAACTGTCACCTCTAGCCTGTGCACATAAATACCTCACTTCTGAGAAATGCAGATACATGTTATGGAGTTGCAAAGAGCAGGAGTACAAATGCTTCCTGAAAGCACACAGCTGCTCCTGCAGCACTTGAACAAGGCAGCCTTACTCTGGAGCCGGGAGAGTGATGCACAGGCTGCTGTTTATTCTTATATTTACAGCTGAACACCACTAGATGTCTCCTGCTGCCAGCCCTGCAGTGACAGCCACAGCTGGGGTGCTGCTACAGAGCCTGTCCGTGCAGTTATCCCCTCGCACTGAAAAACACATCATTACTGCCTGGAGAAGGTTTCAGGGTGACTTTAATATGGCCTTCCAGTACTTCCAGCGAGCGTATAGAAAAGATGGGGACAGATGTTTTAGCAGACCCTGATGCAAGAGGACAAGGAGTAAGTTTTAAGCTAAAAGAGAGTGGGTTGAGTCTAGATATACAGAAGAAAATGTTTATATTGAAGGTGGTGCCTAGACTGGTGGTGGATGCTCCATCTCTGGAAACATTCAAGGTCAGGTTGGACAAGGCTCTGAGTAACTTGATCTAGTTGAAAATGTGCCTGCCCATGGCAAAGAGGTTTGACTAGATGACCTTTACAGGTCTCTGGCAACCCAAAGTATTCCATGATTCTGTGACTATTTTTGGTTTTATGTCCTAAACATCTTTGCAGAGCTACTGGAAGTTTTCCACTTTTCTTCCATCCTACTCCTTCATCTTCCTGCTCACCGTTATTTCCTTGGGGACAAGAGAAATTAGTGAATGAAAGTTCTGATATTTGGCTCTACACCAGCAAAGGACTGGCCAAGCTCAGATCCTTGAAGAGTTCTATCTCCCTGAACATCATAGAAGCATAGAATGTCCTGTGTTGGAAGGTATCTTAAAGATCATCTAGTTCTAACCCCCCTGCCATGGGCAGGGCCAGTTTCCACCAGACCAGGTTGCTCAGAGCCCCATCCAACCCGGCCTTGAACACTTCCAGGGATGGGGCATCCACAGCTTCTCTGGGCAACCTGTTCCAGTGCCTCAGGACCCTAACAGTAAAAAATTTTTTCCTAGTATTTAATCTGATCTTTCCATGCTGACTGTCATGTCTTGTCTTTATACCTGAAAAACTGTTTGGTGTCTTTTGCAAGCTGGACCTTAGATCAGAGCTAGACCAAGCCTGATAAGAGATTTAAATGGCCTTGTCATTACGTGAGCTCGCGGTCTGTACAATAATGAAATTCATCCATGTGAATTTATAAAAGCAACTTGCTATACAGTGAATAGGAGGGGACAGACTCATGGTGTGAACAGCTTCTAAGTACATCGTAAGAGAGGACAAGAGAGTCGCATGTGCACAGTCAGAGTGTTTGTGTTTATAGGGAGTAATACCGCTTTTTCTTACTTACCACTACAAAACCTTATCTGCTTGAGTACATCTGAGATGTAAATATTGCCAAATACAAATGAAATCCTAGCTAATAACTGCTCTGGAGACACGAGCCTGAATAATACACAAATTGCAATTAGATTCTTTCACCACATGCCTCCTGCCTTAAAAAAGTGAGCTAGGACAAAAGTTTCCTTATGGTTTTTCTAAACTGCCACTGACATTCCCTTTTTTCCTAATCAGCAATTGCTTATTAGATAAAGCTTGTCACTATGCCAACCCACTTAGAAAGGTCTTGGACAGGAAATAGAGCCAGCGAGGGACAGAAGTCCGTGAGAAAGAGTTTCCAACATTTTTCCATCTGACAGGAAACTACAGTTACCGCAAAGGATTTCTTGACGTATTCACTCCAAAACGTGGGTCAATAGTCAGACACTCAGCTCATGACTCAGGCATGAAAAATGTAAAACATCTGGCTCAAATCTATGCTATGAACAGAGAGATTCATGACTTTAAGCTAAAGGCTCATTGGGTCCACTTTTAAAGACAATTAATTTTATTTGAAAAACAACTGTGTAGGAACATCCTGCAATATTCCAGTTGTTAGGACTGAACCAGTGAAATGCCTTCCTTTCATCAACAGCAAATGGAGTAATTGTAGAATATAGCACTATTCTGAATTATCCAGAAATATAAAATGGTCTTCATTTTTGCATTT
The DNA here is from genome assembly GCA_013399875.1 of Gymnorhina tibicen. Classification (NCBI taxonomy): domain Eukaryota; kingdom Metazoa; phylum Chordata; class Aves; order Passeriformes; family Artamidae; genus Gymnorhina; species Gymnorhina tibicen. The sequence goes on along the minus strand of VXAZ01006775.1, from coordinate 3,115,249 downwards.
TTTAAGTCTGAAATGCTATCGTGCAGACGAATTGGTGGTAAATCCAAACTAGACCTCAGAAGATAATCACAGAAATCCATAGAGATGGATACAGATCTGGCACAATAAAATCACATCCATCTTATTGATACTTGGCTAGTCCAGAGCACAGCAAGGCATGCTCACATCTGTCTGTGTGAGTCTGTGCAGACATGTCCACAAATTCCAGCTTCATGCCTAATCCTCTCAGTTGCCATCAAGGGTGATGCAGGAACATGTTGCTGCTGCCATTCCTCACCATCACTCAGACACCAACAAAGGAATGCAATGGAGCAACTTTATTGGCTCCCTGTGTTCAAGGCTGATTCACAGCCACTGAATTGTGATTCTGAGGCATTTGGAGGAACAGCTTGAAAAAGTGCCTATAAAATCTGCCTGCATATGGTCAGTCCTTACCTCAATTTCTTTTTGTGGCCTTGTAGCATAGGAGGAGATACCTGTAGTGGGGACTGGGAGGCAGTGGTGATGTGATTTTTAATTATTGATGTATTCTTCTATGCATAATCAACTAGCTTTTTAATAATCAATTCTCAATTACTGGAAGAAACATTCATGAAGTATCTCTAGGTAGTGAATTTTAGACCATTACTGTAGACAACTTGTGAGCCTTTCTTTATATGGCATAGTTCTGTTTGGAATTCAAAAGTCTTTAGCATATCTCTTCAAGCAAATCCATTTCCCATTGTTCCTGCTTCTCAATAAACCCCTTTTCACAGGGGACCTTTTCAATGGCTTTCCCAGTCCTGGAAATAGTAATGCCTTTCTTAGATTAGTTACTTTTAATTTCCTTAAAAACTGGGAGCAGCGCTGAAGTCTGGGGGTGCAGAAGGGCTCACACAGTACCAGACTCTGGTCAGAGGGCAGCACACAGTGCAAACAATAAACAGGACAAACTCAGGAAGTGGCTTTGAGCGTGCATTTCGTTCAGGATGAAAATATTCCCATGGGAACAAGTGCATCAGCTGCTTCCAGCCTGACAGGGAAACATAACTTGGACGGGAACAGGTGGAATTCTTCCCAGTGTGTGAGTAATTTTTTCTCTGGCTTCCCTTACAGACTTTGGTAGAAATCCTAATGCAACACACACTATTCTTTTTAGTTCTTTGTTTTGCTCAAAACCCAATCAAATGGGCAACATGCAGGATGACTAAGCTGGTGAACAAAACTGTATTTTTCAAGGTTGTTGATTTTGGCTGGAAATCTTGGTTTTGTCTCTTTGCTCTAATAAAATACAGATGGATAACCTGGGCTGCAGATAACCTTTTCTCTTCCAGAAAAAAAAAAAAGATTATTTTATACCTCTATGGCTCATGAGTGCTCTTCCTACAGACAGGGAGAAGGACCAAGTAAAAACAGTATTATTCAGTCACTCTCGAGTAGTCAAAATTTGATAAAAAACTTGAAAATCAGATTACAGTCTGAATTCACAAAACATCAGGAATGTCTGATTTTTCACTTCAGGTGAATTACAGGCCCTGGAGAGGCAAACAAATCCTGCAGGAGAAATATATTAAATAAAATTAAGTTTATCATGTTCCTTTGATGTGTCCACCACTGTTCCCCTAATACAGTTTCTGCCAAGGCCCCATTATTACTACACAGAAACTGGGAATAGTATAGGTGCTACAGCACAGTACAGATGAAATTTAATCAGAAATATCCAACACACCAAGACAGCCTGACTGCTAGACCCAGGAGTCTCTCTTCTGTTGACTAGCTTGGGGTTAGCCCAGCTTGAAGCTTGTTTCTTTATTGATTTTTCTCTCAGGCAAGAGAAGCAAGCAACATCCTACACTCAAGTATTTCTGAGATAAGCAGAAGGGGAGACCTGCACCATGAAGCTTCTTATGCTTGTGGCTTCTGCATCTCTCTCCTCCTGGCTGCCGCTGCAAAGCAATAGAGCAAAAGCCCTGACTCTTCCTGCTAAATGAATTTTCTCCAAGGTTTGAAGGGAAGTGGCATACGAATGGAGAAAGCTCAGAGTGCTACAGTGTGAGGTTTCTTCATCAAGTGGAGCAGGAGGAGCAGGAAACCTTGGTAACTAACACACCCAGTAGCGAACTCTCTAAGAGCAGAAATCATCTTCCCATGAAGAATTTCTCATCTGAGGTTTGTGTCATCTGCTGCAACAGTGCCTTGAGGTTGTTGTGCCAGTCAAGGTTTCCGTCTGCTTCCAAAGGTGTTTGTTTTGCCCTGAGTGAGAGATTGGAAACACTTGTGAACCATGAGTATTTTCACAGAGAGCAGGAAAAACAGTTCCTGGCCAGCCTTAAATATACCCCACAGCTTGAGGTGAACTCCATCTCAAAAATCCTCTAGTCTGAAAACATCCAAATTGGAGAAAACAAGCTCTTCTGTCCCAGTTTGATAGGTGACAGATGCAGATTTTGAAAAACTTACCTAAGATGATGCATCAGTGCAGCATTTCATAAGCTGCTGGGTTTTGAAGGCTATACCAAATTTATGTGTAGAACAGCTCAGGAATGGTCCAGCCTGTCTGATGGGTGATGTACATGGCACATGGGCAGCAAATGGGGCAATTGCTGGGTGCATTGTGCTTACAGCTGGCCCCATATCTGCCCACGAAGTGTAGCATGGATCCTCCGTGACAGTCAGAATTTGAACCTCCAGCTCACTCCCATATGAATGATATGGATCATGAGCTATGTTTAAAATTCGGTAGAAGAAAGTTTTTTCCAACTTATAAAAATGTTCACAGTCTCACCAATCTCAGGATGAAACCAAGACCTTCAAAGGTATGACAGGGATAAATAAAAGCAGCTGCTATTGAAAGCCTTGAATTCCATGGGTCTTCTACTGTGCATGTGGGAAGCCTTTCTTCTTTATTTGAAAAACACATGGGTAAAATATGTATTTATGTGTATACATTTGTATTTATAAACATAAGTCTTCTTCTTAACACTGTTGAAGTTGCAGGGATGTTGATACCTAAACCTAGGGCTGTTTTGGCAAAGAATGTCATCTCTGGATACAAATGTTCTTGCTGAACTTTTTTTTTCCAGAATAAGTATATGAAACTGATAAATCTCTATTGAAATTCTCCCGAAATTATGTCAGAGATTAAATTTTGTCCCATGTTCTTCTGTGTTAACAGTTTTCTTCCAACAGTGTTGTTTTCCTCTAAAGGTGCAAAGACAGAAAAACTGTTGTGTTTTTTGAGTGCTGCTCGTGCTTCTCGAGCACAATGATATTATAAAGGCTGGCATTGGAGGGTTTTGCTCTGAGGACAGTGCACCTTGATCTGGGTTTGTCAGTCCTTGTGTCTATTGTGCAACTTTCTCAGGGACATTGTGTAAAATCCCACAGATAAGCAGGCAATATGGGTAAATGAATAAAAACCAGTTATAATGGAAGGAAGACACAAACCCTGTCCAAGGCTCCTATTTTACATTTCCATGACACCAGCTGTCTAGCACTGCAGCCTGAACTGCCAGGAAAGGGGGTTTCTCTCCAGTCTCCTCTATGATCACGGCTGCCACAGAGCACCTCAGTCCTTCGGATAATAAAAAGATTACCCATAAGTGTTGTGGTATGGTACAAAACCTCTGCTGTTGCCTGTCTTCATTCTCACCTGACTCTATCCTTCAGCTCTGACCTCAGATATCTCATTAAATAGGTCTTGTCACTTGAGAAGCTCTCAAGAAGGACATTCATCCGAAGCCTTGAGGTCTTATTCCCTTGGCAAGGCTTGTCCCATCCCAGCAGTCCTAGCAATGCATCTTGAACATGATCTGCCCAGCTGCTTTTCTCTCACAAGCAATAAATGTTCAAATATTAACTCTAGTTCTCATTCTCACAGGGAATCAGGCCAATCCCCATTATGTCAGGCTGAGAAGCAGACTCTTCAGAAGTTTACACCCTCATATCAAGAGGTTCTAGACAAACGACGCAGTTTCAGCTTTGGAAGGTGCTCTTAGACCTCATGTTGAAGGCAATTTTGCTTTTCATACATTGTGGGCATTCTTAATTCAGGCTGCATTTTGATTTTTCTGCATTTGAGACTGTGGGTGGATGTTGGTTACGACAATTAGCGTCTGGTATTTTGGTATTCTGGTGTGTTTGCTTTTATGGCACGAGGATGGGAGCTAGTTGCATTTTACAGAGCTGTTTGTTGCAAAATTGAGGGGTATAAATAGGATTGAGGGAAATGGCATGCCAGTCTCTTCTGCTTAATTCACCACGTAGTGTAACAGTGCCAGGAACTGGAAATGTATGTTTCAGGACTCCTAGATGACTTCGGGGTTTACAATAATCTATCTATAATGGTTGGGCTGGTCATTTAGAGTAATCTTTGAAGATTTTCTTCTCAAAGGCAGTAGTGCTACCTTGTGCTACTCTGTGATTCCAGTAGTATGGTTTTTCCATCTACAGAAACTGAAATCTCTTAGTTGATGAAATGTTTTAAGGTTTGGCAGATCCTTGGGCATCCTCTGGGCATGAAACAGTATTCTGGTTGGCTTGCAGTGTGAGTGGGAGCTATGGAGATATGGAAGCTTGTATTTTGCAGGATTTATTTCCAGCAAATGTATTTTGTAGCAAATATTACAACACTTGAACTCTGTAGTAAAAAATTTGGAGTCAGCATCTCAACTATATCCCTGTCCTATAAATTCTGATGAACTAAAATGGTTTTTTAATTAATAATCTGCCATCACAGATAAAAATAACATCTGGAGTTTGTAATGAAAAATGAGAGAGAGATCATCAGAATAATCAATAACCTTGGGACTAGGACACTTTCCTCAGACTGGATGAAATGACCTAAATTTAAACGCTCTTAAAAAAAAAAAAAGGCACTGAATAAAAGTCTGACTTTGGGAAGCTGAAGCTTAGAAGATGCTCTTCGTGTCCCAGATACATGGTATGGTCAATCTGTCGTTCTGGGTCAAAAGTCAGTCAGTTTTGACCAGAAATCCCACGCTGAAGTTGAGAAGAAGTTTATCAAAAATTTTGAGAGGTTTTGGGATTTGATAACGGACATGCAAAAAAAGTTCATGCCAGCAGCTTTTTCCAGTCCTCAGATCATTATCATGATCATAACTGGGTAATTACTGACTTGTTTGAGTTCTGTCCTTGGGTGCTTCCCAAATAAAAAAAAAAAAAAGAGAAAAATCTTTGTTCCACTCACGGATAGGATTTTGCAGACTGCAAATAGCACAGGGACTTGAGATCGGCAGTGATAAAAACTCATGAAGGGACTGGCTGCCCACACTGGAGTACAGCTCCCTGAGGAGAGCTTGAGCATTTGTATGTTGTATTTTTCATTGTGTTTGCTTAATGTGAGGACCAGCTGCCTTTAAATGGCGTAATTAATTTCTAAAGCTGTAAGGCTATGCTGGTTAAGTTACATTTTCATAAAATTAATAAACACAGTCCACATGTAAAACACATTTCTTCCCAAATATTTTGTTGAGTTTTCTTGTAGACAGGTATGTTTAGCATCATCAGTGGCCACACTTCTGCTTTTTAAATCATTTCCTAAAGCTTCGTCTGATATAAGTAAGTAAAATGGACTCTATGACTCATAAGTGAAAAGAAACACATGTATATTTATATAGCAAAGTTCAACAGACTTCAATTTTAACTGTCAAGTACTTGATATAGAAAGCAACCCTACCCCAGAAGGCTTCCTGCTGCAAGTTTAATTGCAGACTTCTGACAATTTGTTCCCTGAGTGGAGTACAGAAAGTTCTGTTCATTTCTCCTACCCCTTTAACGCTGACTTCTGTGCATTTCCCGTGTGAAGTCATCCAAACAGATTTGCAAACTCTCCTGTTTTCACACAAAGATAGTGCCCTGGGATCCTGGCTCCTACGTTAGACAAACACCCACCAGTGCTTCCAAACCAGAGGAGCTTGCTATGCTCTCTGTCAGATTGCTGACACACTTGGTGGCCCCAGCTGAGACCACACCAGGTTCTTCAAAAGCAGAAAAAGAAAGGCAGCCTGTCAGATAAAAAGGTGGTGGAAAGGAGGAGCGATGCTCAGAGGTGCAGTGATATGACTGGCTGATGGTCACCCCTTACCAGGACAGTGAATAACACCCAATTTGGTGTTCCATTCTGTGTTAAAGGCAGCAAACCTCCTCTTGCAGTCCACCAAAACTCTTGGCAAAATGCCATAAATGGCAAACACAAATTATTGAAGCTGAATGCATCCTATGCTTACATAGAGAAATGACGCCTGCTCTCTTCTTTTGTTCCACAGTTCCCGTCCTCGTATGCCAAATCACAGTGAAAATCACAGTGAACCATAGCAATGAGCCCGTTTAGTGACTCTTGAGTGAAAATAAAAATGATTTTTCATTTCATGAGGTTGTCATCAGAAATTATGTATGTAATTAGAAGACAGAAAATCTGCTAGGCTGCCTGAAGGCTTATGCCAGGATGCAGCCCACTGTGTGCTCCCTGTGCTGACTTCAGTTTTCTGAACATGCTCTGATAACTGAGTGGGCTCAGGAACTCCCTCTGAACTGACAGGAGGATGGGAACAAGTGATACTCAGGCGTGTCAAGCTCATCTGCTATTGTCATCGTGATTCCTATGGTGCCAAGTCTGTCTGATGTTGGACAATGGAGGCTAAATTCACCCATGATGTAACTCTGCCAAAGGCCAACAGAGCTCTGCCGCTGGAGGGATTAGTCGCTCCTAAATCTTTTTCAGAGCGTTGGATGTGGTGCAGCTGATGTGTTAATGACTCCTGACATGTGCTGCAGGACTGTTTTTGCAGAGCAGCTCACAGGGAATCTCTCATACAGCTCAATTGCTGTTAATTTACATTACTGGAGGTGGTGTGCATTTCCCACATGTCATCTTGAAAACAGACCCCCAAAAAAAGCTTTACTAGTGAAGCAGATCACAATGGGAAGCAGCTGATCCACACAGCCTCCCAGTGAGGGTAATCCCAGCTCCAGCTGTAGAAAAGTAAACAGAGGGGCTGGCTGAATGTGGGCATGTGGATGGTGCTAAAAGAGAGCAGGGAGACCTGCAGGCTGCTTGGTAGCAAGGAAGAGAAAGCTTCAGGAATGGAGTAAATGAGCTGCCTCCTTTCTCACAGACACAGCCTAGCTGTAGGAAATCTCCAGCATAACCTGGCTGAACACTTGATGATATAAACCTCATATAGCAATGCTTTTAGGGACCATTTCTCTGAAATGCTGGTTTTATGATCTGGGTGGAAATTACAGTATGTAAAGCATTTGTCACTTTTCCTTTTGTGGAGAAGCAGACTACTGTGGTTTAACTACAGCCAGCAGCTCAGTCCTACACTCAGGAGTTGCTTCCTCATCCTCCCCTGGTGGGATGGGAAAGAGGATTGGAAGAGTAAAAGTAAGAAAACTCATGGGTTGAGATAAAGACAGTTTAATAGGCAAAAAAAAAGCAAAGCAAGAATTAATTCACCACTTTCCATAGTCAGGCAGGTGTTCAGCCATTCCCAGGACAGCAAGGCTCCATCACACACGACTTGGGAAGAAAAAAAAACTCTGAATGTCCCACACTTTCTTCTTCTCCCCAGCTTTATCTGCTGAACTTGACCCATTCCTATGGTCTGCGTTATCCCTTTGGTCAGTCGGGGTCAGTTGTCTTGGCTGTGTTCCCTCCCAACTCCTTGTGCACCCCCAGTCCACTTGCTGGTGGGGTGGGTGAGGAGTAGAAAAGGCCTCGACTCTGAGTAAGTCTTGCTGAGTGGTAGTAAAACATCCCTGAATTATCAATACTGTTTCCAGCACAAATCCAAACCATAGCCCCATACCAGCTACTATAGAATAAACTATCCCAGCCCAAACCAGCACACAGTGCTTAAATACGAAGCCCATCTTTGGAAATGCACCACAGAAAGGGAAAGAGCTTAAGGTTTAATAACACCACTGTGGGACATGTGTGAAACTTGACCAGAAGCACCTGCTACTACACCCATTAGTCATGTGAAAGAAATACGAATTTTCCTGGAGCATGTGCACAGACTATGCACTGGGACATCTGGGGAATGTAGACCCTGTTTATGAGACGGTTTGCCTTGTGAATACGCTTTTTCAAGTCAATCTGAAAAGTCAGTCCTGCACCTCCAATTCTCTCCCCTTATTGTGCTGAGCCAGCCCATGGCTCTGGTGACACCCTAAATTCTCCCACCTTTGGACTCCTCCAATGGAGGCAGGGTACAGCATGGGGCGGGCTCTGCCTCCTCCCCAGGGTTTTTATCAGTACTGTGTGGTTTCCGGCAGCTGCCAAGAGCGGGGGCTCCTCGCTGCTTGCAGGGCCGTGGGACAGGGTGGCTTCTGTGGGACAGCCGTGACACCTAGTGGTGACACACGCGAGATCCCGGGCAGCGGGGAGCTGCTCCCACGGCCAGCCCTTGGAGACCATCTCACAGGTCTTCAGATGCCACGAAGTATAAAGAAAGGGCATCAGCTTTCTGTAAGAGCACCAGTGAGAGCACCAGAACACATTTTCAAAGTATCTCCACATATTTAAGGAAGTTTTGCTCTGCTCAGACTCCTTGCCAACCTTTTGAGGAATCCTGTTTCCTGGTGTCACCCTCCTGATTCACACTGCAGCAGTCTCCGTGAGCCAGCCCCCCTGCAGCGGGCGTGTGGCAACCACGCAGAAACCCATCTGCACACCTTGAAATCAGTTTATATGATGAACAGAAAAAAATAAGGGACTTAGACACAGCAGAGCTGCGAAGTGAAACATTAGACTTCTAGTTTGCAGGCATCCAGAGTGGGTTTTAAACCCCTGTTTTAGGTCAAATGCTGTGATGATCCCCCGTGATCAAGGAATCATAGAATCATAGAATGCTTTGGGTTGAGAGGGATCTTAAAGATCATCTAGTTCAACTCCCCTTGCCATGGGCAGGGACAGTTTCCACTAGACCATGTTGCTTCAAGCCTCATCCAACCTGGCCTTGAACACTTCCAGGGATGGGGCATCCACAGGGCAACCTGTGCCAGTGCCTCGCTACACTCTGAGTAAAGAACTTCTTCCTAATACCTAATCTAAATCTCTCCTCTTTAGTTTGACAGCTGGATGAAGAGCTGCACATGAACCATAGACCGAGATGGGACATTCTCTCTAGGTCTGGTTGTGTTTCTTACTGTAGATCTCTGGGTCACAACAACTCCAGGCAGCAGTAGCATCTTGAGGCAGAGGGGCTGGAAAGGTGCCCACCAGAAAAGGACTGGGGATTGCTGGTTGACAGCAGCTGAACATGAGCCAGTGTGTGTGCCCAGGTGGCCAAGAAGGCCAGTGGCATCCTGGCCTGTGTCATCAATGGTGTGGCCAGCAGGACCAGGGCAGTGATTGTCCCCCTGTACTCAGCACTGGTGAGGCCACACCTCAAATCCTGTGTTTAGCTCTGGGCCCCTCACTGCAAGAAGGTCATTGAGGGGCTGGAGGGTGTCCAGAGAAGGGCAATGGAGCTGGGGAAGGGTCTGGAGCAGAGGTGCTAGGAGGAGTGGATGAGGAAGCTGGGGATGTTTAGCCCTGGGAAAAGGAGGCTCAGGAAGGACCTTATCACTCTCCACAGCTCCCTGAAAGGAGAGGTTGCCACCAGGTGAGGGTCAGTCCCTTCTCCCAGGTAACAAGTGATAGACAAGAGGAAATGATCTCAGGTTGTTTTAGGAGAGTTTTAGATTGGATATGAGGTAAAATATCCTCACTGTAAGAGTTTCAAGCACTGGAACAGGCTGCCCAGGGAAGTGGTGGAATCACCATTCCTGGAGTTATTTAAAAAGTGTAGATGTGGTGCTTAGAGACATGGTTTAATGGTCTTAAAGGTCTTTTCCAACTTGAATGATTCTAAGATTCTATGATTCTAAATAGGACACACTCCCAAAACTGCATGCCAATGATCTACTGTTCCATCCACACAACCTACTGCCCACTTTGCACTTCTACGTAAAGTGTAAAATGCCGATTCGAAGTTTATGCCCAGAACCTCTCCAATGCAGCCTGCTGTACTGAAAGTGAGAAGGGAATGCTGCTGCAACCAACGGCAAGGAGATCTGCATGACATCCGAGAAAATCTGGGAAGTCTAAACCAGAGCTGCAAGTGAGCTGTGCATGCCTCGAGGGATACTCAGTGCTCTGCAAGTGTTGGGTAAATCATTTACAGCCAATGGCAGTGTGATGAAGGTGCTGCAGGAGGAAAGAGACCAATTAGACCGTGGGGAATGATTGACTACGGGTGAAGGTCACAAATCTTTGCAAACATACAGTAGAGTTAATGTTGTGAAAGATTTACAAGGCCTGAGTAGGCATAGGAAGAGGGCTGGGGGTGGCAAATTTTCAACCAGTACAAAAGTTGACAGCCATGTCTTGGCAGGAGATGAGCAAGCCTGTCAGATCCTCAGTAGCAAAGAAGAGAAGGGAGTAACACCTTTGGAAGCCCCAGCTGGGACAGTCTATGGAAGTCTTCATGTCACAGATAGTCACAGTCTTGAACAACTTTTAAAGCATCTCCTTTTGGATCTCTGTGTAGGATGGCCCTGCTAAGGAGGTGCCTCAGAACCTTCTCCCAAAAGACCCAGAAATCGCATAAAGTAACGTAGTTAAAAAAGTATGAGAGCAGAAGGGAGTAAGAACAGCTTGGGAACAAACTTTCATAGGGACATAGTGAAAATGCCAGCAAATGGCAGAACTAGCTGAGGCACAATTCACACCACTGAGACCAAAATGCAAATAAAATGAGTCGGTTGTGGGCATGGCAGCTTGCTGAAGTGCACCATGTGCAGCTGACGTGCCAGACCCCTTATCAAAGGTCCCTTATCTGCCCAGAGCCAAGGCAGGGGGTGCATTTGTGCTGCTGGAACAGAACAGGGAGAGGAATAAGTATCAACTCCCCATCAGTTGGTCCCAGCTGTCAGTGGAGTGGACGCAGGTTTTAGAGCTGAGCACACTTTTGCCTCTGACTGACCAGTAGCCAAGTGAGCTCCTGTGTGCCTTGGGTGGGGAATTAGCAGCACAAATCTACAAAATGCTCAGCCCTTAGAGTTAAACCAGGAGAAAATAGTCCCAAACTACCCTGAATCAAGAGATGTCAGAGACACCTGTTCTTCAAATACCATTTTATTTTAGCTGTCGGGAGGAATAAAAACATCTCTTGATAATTTTTGTGATAATGTTTAAGACTTAGAAGTGTCCTTTCCATGTCAGAATTTACACCTAAATATTTTTACTTCTATGCAAAGAGTGTCTGGAGCTGAATGCCAAGAACACAGAAAACAGAGAGGCAGAGGATGGCATCTCTGAGCAGTTCCTCTCTGCTTGCAGACTCCACTTGCATACCCTGAAACCAGGTGAAATTCCAGGCATTCTTACTTTATTGGACAAATTCTTTCCTCCTTCCAAGTGCTCAGGCCTGTGCCTTGGGATAAGGCTGTCCTTTCACTCCTGAGGGTCAACCTCTTCATTTGTTTCAACAGAAAAGCTTTCTACACAATCCATCAAACAGAACATTTACAGCATTTAATAAAAGTCTGAGCACCCTAGGACTTGGAGAAATGCACCTCTTGGTTCCCTCTATGGAGGGGACAGGGTAAGGTTGCTGTGTTCCTGCCTGTAGAACAACACTTCTTATGCATAGCTAAACTGACACCAGAATAGGTTCATTATTCCTCATTCTTGGATTAATGTAAAGGCAAAAGGATCACGGTGGGTCCTAACTGGAACACAAGGTTTGATCCTATTTTCAGTTTTCAGATCCTCACATATTTTTAATACATGATTCAGGCTGCTGCTGACAGCAGACATGTTTTGCTATACTTGCTCTTGCAGGCATGGTGGAGTTTACACATGGGATTGAAGCAGCCTGTGTCCACCAAAGGAAAGGGGCTGCTTTCAAGCTCCTCTTGAATTTGTAGTTCTTGCACTCTGATGTGGTGAGCATGCTCTCTGTCAGCAGGGTGGAAGGAAGACTGACTTGGGAATACGTCTGTGCTCATCACTGGGAAATTCAGTTTTCAGGGTGGAAATGGAAGATTTGTCCTATTGTCAGAGCTGCAGACTTGTCTTTGGCAGCTGTTATAGACTCACAGAGTGGTTGAGGCTGGAAGGGATCTCCAGATGTCATCTCATCCAACCCCCCTGCACAAGCAGGGCCATCTAGAACCAGTTACCCAGGACCATGTCCCACTGGATTTTGACTATCTCCAAGTATGAAGAGTCCACAGACCCTATAGGCAACCTCTTCCAGTGTTTGGTCACTGGTTTTGTTTGGAGCAAAAAAACAACAGAAAAATTGTTTCCTGATATTCAAGTGACACTTCCAAGTGTTTCAGTTTATGTCCACAGGGCACCACTGGAAAGAACCTGGGTCCATCCACCCGCTTTGCACCTTCCCTCCAAGTATTTATCTACATTGATGAGATTCCCCCCGAGCCTTCTCATCTCCAGCCGAACAGCCCCAGCTCACTCAGTCTTTCCTTACAGGAGAGCTGCTCCAGTTTTTTTATCATTTTTATGGCCTTTTGCTGGACTCTTTCCCAATGCAAGGACATACTGGAGAGAGTCCAGTGATGGTTTCTGGCATGGGGCTGCCCTGGCTCTGCTGCTGAATGGTGAGCACAGACTTACAGGGGTTGTTTTCTCCAGACTGGTGTTCCCAGAAGGAGGAAAAAGAATTACTCTTTTCCCTCCCACTGCAACTGCCTCGATGAATGAGTGATGGCAGGTTAGTGGGCAGTGAGGTCTGTCAAGCCCACATGCTGGTTTCTCATGTTTCAGTCAGTTTTTTTCACCTTTCTGTCAAGTAAAAATAACATCTTTCCAAGGGACTTTGAGTCTGGTGATGTGGGAAGAACCACCTGTTAAAAAAACACCAGGGAAGTTTTCCTGCTAATTTGTCAAAGGCAGAATTTTAATCTATCTTTGTGGAAAAAGGACCCCTGAGAACCAAGTCCTTGCTAGGGGGCTTAACATGTGGCAAAAGTTACGGGAGCAGTCAGGAAAGTGTGGTGGTTTATTATTAATGAGCGTAGCAGTTCACTGAGGGCCCTGCTAAGGTCAGAGATGGTTTTTGCCTCTTACTCCAAGGGAGTGATATCAGGGGTTACAGAGAAATAAAGCTTTGCCTGGCTCTGAGACATGTCTGGTGGAAAGATCCATCTCAGACTGGGCAGGCTGGTGTAGGGTACAGCAGTTGGACAAGGCAGGTTGGAGGGCTTTTGCTGCTTTGGGATACCTTTCTCCACCCATGGGTAGGTGGCCCAGCAGGCAGAAAGCCTGGGTGATGGACCCATGTGTGGGCTGTGCCTGGCTGGACCATGCAGAAGTGTGGGGAGAGAGCAGTGCTACCACAGCAGGAATATCCTCAGTGCCGTGGACAGCTCCCCATCACCATCTGGGCCTGAGCAGCCCACTCATATCGCATTCTGGGGGACCCCAGCCCACAGCCTTCCCTAAGCAGTGAACAGGGCAAAAGTCCTGCCCCCCAAAGGAGCTCAGAGCCTCCTACTTAATTTAGTGGGAGAAGCACAACTTCTTTTTTTGCTTTTTCTCAACAGGAGAAATGAAGAATGGAAAATGGCTGAGCTCCATGTTGGATCTCTAGAATATCCAAAGTCTGGGAAGCATTCTGCTGGTCTTCAGGATCTAAAAATGAGTTTTCAGTCCTCGCTGTTGGAAAAAGACTTTCTGTTTAGAAACAGACAGCACATAAAAGTCCTGCTCTGGAACTGGTGGGACATCAGTGGGGTACCAGGTCTCAGCCATTTGTTTGTGGTGGTGATGTGTCATCCCTGTGTGCTGGGAGACCTCAGGTAGTGTTGCTCGGCCACAGTTCCCACTGGCACAGAAAAAGCAAGCAGGTCCCTATCCCTGCAGAATGATGTTCCACTACAGCTTTTGCAGCTAGAGGTTTGCTGTCTTTGAAGAGGATATGGAAATTCTGCACAGGGTTATCGTTAGGAGAGCTTTAAATTAAAACCACAAATATACGTACAAATATATATATATATGTCCTGCACTTGCTACTTACCAACTTACTGTGTCTGTCCGCAGAAACAGAGGTTACCATACCCAACTCTTTCTCAAGACAGACCAAGAAGGTCTGCCGTGTACCATCTTAACCTCATAATCACTATGCAAAAAAAACCAAAAGCAGAGAAAATTTCATGGCATATATAAAGTTAACACTAAAAATAACACATACAAAAAGTACAGATGCCAGATGCTGGATATCTGGAACACTCTGCTTATTTACACAAATAAAAGTGATGTTTTGTTGCTTAGTCCAGCGCGTGCTTTCTTTTTTTTTTTTTTATCAGCTCCAAAATCTGTTATAAAAGTTTCATGCATATTTCAAATGAGACACTAACTGTTTGAATAAACAAAGTGCATTTTCCTTCATCCCTGCCTGTTCCATTGCCTTTGCCTGGAATGCCAATGAGGAACTTTTGTTTGCAAAACTAGTCACAGAAAGATAATGGTGTGAATTCTGTCCAGCAGTGTTTGCACAAGCACCGGCAGCAGAACTAACATGAATACTCTTGGGAATTTGTTTCTGCAAGGTTAATGTCAGAAATGATTTATTGAGGCCTTCCTCCTGCTCCCCAGTCTGGCATCCATCAAGTGAGTAAACAGCCCCCCAGCCCCCCTCTCCCTGATTTCAGAGTGCTCTGAGACTGATCACTGAGCAAACACTTCATTTCTGAGTCAATATTTTGGGAGTAATCAATCAAATTGTATTTATCGCCACAAAATTTAGGTTGAAATACTTTGAATTAAAAGTCAAAATCAGAAGATTTTGAAGACAAATTGAAGGAAAATTCGTTTTTTCCTGCTGATGATCTAAAGTTGTTCAGCAAAGTTGGTGAGAAAGTTGATCCAGCTAAATCTGTATTCATATTATAAAGAATAATTTTTAAAAACTCCAAACAACCCAGTAAGAGATTTTTTTTTGTGAAATGACAGAAATTAATATTTCTGTCCTCATGTGTTCTCATTTAAAGAAGAAATAGCATTTGCATGGTGTTGCCATGCACTTGTGCTATGGAAATGCCCCTTCCATTTTTTCCACCACTAATTTTTCTTCCTGAGGGTCAGTCTTTCTTTCTTTTTTCCCTCTGTTTTCTTTACCCAGTGTACACTGAAATGGATTCTTCCTTTTCCATCACAAGTGATAACTATAGAAATCTGGATTCACAGGTTCCTACTGAATTACAGGTAGAGCTCCCAGAACCAAGGTAGCCCTCAGAGAATTTAATTTATACGTTCTATTCACAGCCAAAACCACTTTCCCTCACTCTCAGCAGATTTTAGGTGGTTTAAAGTATCAAAGAGGAACCTGAGATAGAGGCTTGAAACTGGCAATACCTCTACTACTTCTACCACTGGGAAGTTGTAAAGAAGCTTCTTCCAGAGAAGCTTCTTCTAGGGCTTGGAAATGAAGAAATTTTTCCTAATACCCAATCTAAACCTCCACTGGTGCAATTTAAGGTCCTTTCCTCTTGTCTTATCACTCATGTCCCAGTAGCCATGGCAGCTGCTGAATCCTACTCTCTCTCTTAGTCCGCCATGGCTGGCTCAGTCCTTCTGGGACACGAGACAGCAGCTCAGTAGCAGATGTGGAAAGGGACTGCAAACTCCTGATGGGAGCCCAGGCTGCAGGAGGGAGTCATGGGGCTGCACAGAGCAGCTTCTGGGAAGGCCACCCAAAAGAGGAGGACTGGGCTGATGGCCGTGTCTCTCAGACTTGACTTTTCACAGCCAAAATAAGGAAAAGCACCTGATATTCTGAGAAGAGGGGGAAGAAGGGATGAGCTCCTGTGCAGTGTTCTGGTACATCCCGAAGGTGGCAGGGCTCTGGCAGAAGCAGACGCTGCTCTCTAGAGGGAGAGATCTTGAGAGCTCGAAAAAGTGAAACCCAGCTCATCCCATGGAAAACTGAGGGCCGGCTTTGCTGCTGCTGACAGGGTGAATTACTGGTGTCTCAGAATAAGGTCTGCCCCTTTCTCTCCTTTGGTTATAAAAGCATTCTCTGGGGAGGTATGGATGGCTCCTCATTTCTTTTGGCTCTGCTCAGGCCACAGCTGTAGCAACATGATTGTTTTGTGAGTGGAATGGTATTATTTTTTGTCATAACTTTCATATGCTGGGGCCTCTTCAGCTGATTTTTTCAGTGATATACATATATATATATATATATTCCCTCCTGCTCTGAAAAGCCTCTTCCCCATCTCCAGACCTCTCCTGCACCCCTCCTTTCAAGATGTACAGTTGTATTGTGGGTGTCTTGCGCATGACCCTGCAAATGCTTTATGCTTTCTTCCTGGGGCTGACAGCCCTTCCCACCACTGCCAAATGGCAGCAGAAAGAAGAAAGGCTGTCAGCCCAGGCTGGAGCTTTCTTTTCTGCTGTGATCCCCCAGGTCTTTTTCTTATAAACATAACTAGTGTGAGGCCAAGGAAGAGATTGTGTTAAGTCTTTCAAATAAACTATTTGGACTATATGTGCTGCTGGCTTCTGCCAAGAGCAGCTTTCCTCACCACAGCAGGGGACAGATGTCCCACTGGCCCTTTTGCCATGCTACTTTACCAGGTCTATTTTTTTTCTCCATGAGCACTCTTATCAACCCTCCTGCAACCATGCTAGTCTTGAGCCCAGGGCGGAACAAGGAGATATTAATAAAATCATAGAATCACTGAATGGTTTGGGTTGGAAGGGACCTTAAAGACCATCTAGTTCCACTCCCCCTGCCATGGGCAGAGACACCTTCCACTACACCAGGTTGCTCCAAGACCCATCCAACCCAGTCTTGAACACTTCCAGGGATGAGGCATCCAAAACTTCTCTGGGCAACCTGTGCCAGAACCTCACCACGCACCACAATAAAGAATTTCTTCCTAATGTCTAATCTAACATCTTTCAATTTATTAAACAGTGGGTGAGCTTGTGATTTTCTTAGCTGATGCACTTGGTACAAACCATAATATATAACCCAGAGCTGGTAGAATGTGCTGCTGGGCAAAGCCTTCACCATCAGTAGCTGAGGTACCTGCCCTGCTTTTTGACACGAGTGGAGAGCAGGGCTGGAAGAGGCTTCGAGCAGCTGGGGCCAGGGTGCAACTGCCACTAGATGTCAGCCATTCCTTGCTGCAAGGCAGAAAACCTTCGAATGCAAGAAAAATCCTTGAAAAACCAAATTTCTGCTTTTCCATGGCACTCCACTTATCATCCCTTACCAAGTACTTGAGCGAGAATGCCTCTGAGCTGCTTCGGAAGAAAACACTTCATCCATTAAAACATTTACTGTCAGGTTGTTTGTCTGCATAGTAATGTTTTAAAACTTAATATTGTAGAAGCAGAAGCAGTCTGCTGAATGATTTGCATCTATTTTGCAGGAGGGATGTTTTTCCCTTCCTCACAGTAAGCTCAGGAAATGAAAGAACCAGACAGGAAACTAGCTGAATGCTGATGGAAATATAAGATGAAGATAGTTATATTGTCAGTGTATTGACAAGCCATGGGTAACTGTTTGGGGGTTTTGTTTTGTTTTGGTTATTTTTAAGGCTTTAAACCATCAATTTAAAAATGGAAAATATTTAAGTAAAGTATCCCTTTTCTGAGCCTTCCAAGTGGATCTAATAAATAAGCACTTTCCCTTCTGGAAGGAAACACAACAAAAAAGTCCAAGTTACAAATTACAGTAAACTTCCTGGTGCAATAATATTTGTCTTTGGCATTTAACCTGTTTTCTCTGGTGTTGTACCTAACATCTGGCACACAGGAGGTCCCTGCTCCCCCAAAAAACTAGGAAAAGTAAACAACAGTTTCTCAGTGATACCTTAGTGTGTGAGTCCTCATTTGCTGCTGCTCCCCTCTAAGCCAGCTTTGTGCTCTTCCAGCCCCGTGGTGACTGTTTGGTAGGCTGTTCCCAGAGCATAAAACAAAACATCTGGTTGCTAACAACACAAAGCTGTTACAACAGCTGGAGTCTGCCAGGATGTGCAGGACCTCTGGTCAGAAATCATTTCCCAGCTGCAGGAAATAGTGATATGGGATCTATTGCACCAGCTCAGCATCAGCTGAGAGCTGCCTGACCTGCACCCATCCTCTCACCCATTCCTCTTGGAGAGGTGCAGCGGGATGGCACAACCCTGCTCCAGCCGGGACCATGCTCTGCCTCATTTCTATTGCAGCCAGTGTTGGCTTTGCAAGCACGCAGAGATGTGCTTTGCTCTGTACACAAGCCACACCAGCATTTGGCAGTCTGGT
Organism: Gymnorhina tibicen; assembly: GCA_013399875.1. Lineage (NCBI taxonomy): Eukaryota > Metazoa > Chordata > Aves > Passeriformes > Artamidae > Gymnorhina > Gymnorhina tibicen. The sequence goes on along the minus strand of VXAZ01006775.1, from coordinate 3,096,978 downwards.
TAAGCCATCCTAGCTTGAGATAGAGGCTGCAAACTCCTGGCTTATATTATGAGCCAATTAGTCCAAGCATGCTGAAAAGGGCAGTATGGAGCATCAGCAACACAGCTGCTGTGGGGCTGTGTAATGGAGCGTTCACCTACAGGTGAGCAGTTCACATCCGGACTCAGTCATCCCAGATAAAGGATTAGGGAGTTACCAACAGCCCTACTGAAGGCTTTGCTGTTTTAGTCGAGGCTGGGGAAGCTGGAAGCAGTCAGGCAGTTGTCACTTCACTCTCACCCATTCCTACAACCTTGCAGGTAGACACAGCTCGGGCCTGATGAGGATGATGGTGCAAGAGGGCTTGGGAAGCAGCTCCGCAGGATGATGCCCCCACCATACCACAAGTAGTTGTACTGGCAAAGTGAAGGAGGAGCTGAAATGTGGCACCATTATGGGAATGAGTGGCTGAGGAAACCACCACTGAAGCCAGGGACTTGGTGATACCATATTTTCACATTACTGGAGCTTAGGCTGCTCCTGATTGCTGGCAGCACAACTCTAGCCTCCTTCTCTACAAACTCCCTAACATTTACTTTCTTTAAAGACAGCTTTAAAAAAAAACAAAACAAGACAAAACCAACCAAGTAAAAAAACCCAAGCCTGAATATCAAAACAATCACAAAAAGTCCTCATAAAGGCTAATATTTTGTGAGCATTGTGCACAGATACATACTTCTCTCAACAGGCAAACCTGAGTTGATTTGTCATCCCCATGGCTTGAGGAGCTTGCTCACCAGAGCCACTCCAGCAATCCACTGTCACTTCATAGGTGATGCCCTGAGACACCTGCTGTGAGGGATGTGTGTGAAGGCAAGCACCCGTAAGAGAGGCCTGGAGCAGCCAACACCATCTTGAAAGCCACACTTGAGGTTTTCAGGTGGTGTGAACAAGAGGGAGATCCTGCTCCCTTCCCCAGAAGCTCTTTTATGTTTGTTACAGCTAACAGTAGCTTTATTAAAGACTCATTAGGATAAGTTTGAGAGATCTCATTAATCACCAGCCTGAGAACATTACAACGATGAGCTGCCAAAGGCATGAGCAAATCACTCATAATTACCAGTTTTAGATGGTGCTCTTCAAAACTTGATTAGCTACAGATACACAGGTGATAGTTGCTACTCTTCTTTATAGCACACCCTCACTATTATCCACTCTAGTCTGATTTAGGTTTTTATTAGAATAACATTCTGCTAATTAAGTAATCCCACACACTGAATGTTTCATGATGAAGACAATTAAAGGGTTTAGATTATTATTATTGCATACTGTTTTATCAGTGTCAAGAGAAACTGGTGAGGGATGCACACAAAAAGCAGCTCCTTGCTGTCCCCATACATCCCAACTGTAAACAGAAATGACAAACAGGAATGAAAAGTAGAGTATTAATAAGCTTAAGTTTTTAGAAAACCATTGCTAGAAAATGTAGACATTCGATTGAATCTCTCCTCTGAAGGGCTGAAATTACTGAAATCACCCACAGGAATGAACTAATTTCAAGCAGGTTACTAAGATTAGGATTTTCCCCTTCCAAAAGCCACTAACAGTTCCCATATACTGAAAAGGCTGGTGGTGACACTGCCCTCCTCCACCATACGCTCACATGCTTTGAATGTACGTATTCCGTAACACCTGAAATAAAAAGAGCCTTACAGGAGGCGCTGCTTTTCTCAGGAGCCACATCACAGCAGCACTAGAGCAGCAGTGGGCTGTGTTTCCATGTTGCCTTCCCGTTGGGATTTGGGGACCTGTGTGCTGCCTTTGAAAGGGTTTCTGTCCACCCCACGTGTAGAAACATGAACGTACTTTCACTGTTGCCCAACGATGTCTTGTTCTCAGTTATTAGATCCAAACCATCCTGGATTAACCCATTCAAAGCATCCTTTCACCACAGCATGAGCATTACAGTCCTTCTTCCTTCAGGGGAAAAAAGCACTTCCAACAATGCTGAAGCCTATTTAAGAAACAAACTCACCAAAAATGTGAAGGCTGCCAGGAATTCTTTAGTTATCCACAGAGGTTAAAATTTTATTTTGATAAAAAATTAAATAGCAAAGTTGTTTTGGTTTTTTTACAGTGATAAATTAGAAATTTACAGTACATACATTGAAGTAGATATACTTTCTGTACACCCCAAAATAATCAGTGTCTATTTCCTTAAAATTCAGAAAAAGGAGCTAACTTGTCTGCTTGTACCTCTCTGGCAGATGCTTCTGAAACCTGCAGTGCCAAGAGCACAGGCTGAGGGGGGAGATGGGAGCAGGGACTGCACGATCGAAGGAAACGCCTGTGAAGTTTCTGGTTGTATAACCACAGCAACTGCACTTCCGAGACAGGATTAGTCACACCGGTTTTGGCTTTAGGCTCATAACAATGTTGAAATGAGAGAATGTAAGGGTTGCTGATACCCACTCTTCGCAAGCACCAGTTTTTAGGCTGTCTGCTGTGACTTCCCACCCATACGGCCTCGAAGTGCAGACAGGTAAATGCATGCGGGCAAATACATTGATGGAATGGTTTAATTGATGCAACATCTAATTTCACTTTGGGTCAGTATAGCGTTCCCCCAACTGCTGGGGAAAGATGTTTCTTCAGGAGCAGCAGCTGGTGTCTCCCCGCAGCCCACCTCTTTCCCATAGCATTTGAATTCCTCACATGCTTTAATGGAATATCCCCCCACATCCCTCCTAAGGCTACACAGTGCCATCCTCATCCAGCTCACTTTGTCTCACATCACCAGGGGCATCCCTCTGTCAACAGTTCACAGGGTCACAGGCAGAGATGCAAGCATTTGATAACAAGGCACTATTTAACACTCACTTCTATGTACAGAACAAGGTTAAAAACGCCATTTATTGAATCAGTCTGCTCAAACACAGGTCTTATTGGCCAGGAGAGTATCCAAAGCATTTCAGAGTGAAGAACACCTTGAGTGAACATGACACCTTGGAACAGCCAAATACTAGGTAACAAAAAAAGGGTCATACTGCACCCTCGCTCCTTGAAAGCCAACATACGGCTGCTGACTTTACATTCCTCACTGTGCCAGCAGAAAGACTGCATGATGGAGAAGCTCAGCCATCTGAAGATCTCACACTTGCAAAACTCCTTGTCCACAACGGAATAACCAGATCCAAACACAACACTAACAGCGAGAGACTTAATGGAGAGGGTGAAAAGGCCCAGCCGGAATGTGGTGTTGGCCAAGACAGTGCTTGTGTGTCTTGAGCAGAATGTGTCAAGTTGTCACTTGTTCTGCTGGAGAGGGAGCCCAACCGCAAAGACTGCCATTAGGGTTTGTTTGGGGTCTGGTTTTTTGTTTTTAAAAAGAAAAAAGAAGTTCTTTAGCACATGTTTCGACACTGACATTGAGACAATACATGCTTCTGGGACAGATTAGTGCTCACTTCCAGTGCTGGAGTGAACTGTGGTTTGGAAAGCACATGGGCACCTGTGTGAAAAGCAAGTACTTTAATAAAACAGCATCTGTTTTCAGCTGCCCTGGAAGATCATGGGAGTTGGGGCACCAGGGGGATGCTCTGCAGCTGATCAGGTTCCACACAAACAAAGGATGCAAAAGCTTGGGGCACACAGATAAAACGAAAGGTCTTTCAAAGGGATAGAGCATCAGAACAGTGTTCTCTTAAGTGCTTCTGGGTTATTTGTATTTGCATCACCTTTCTTACTAGCCAAACAAGCCCCTGACACTATGTTCAGCTCCCCACGAGCACAAGCTGATGCCTCCTCAAATAAAAGGATAGGAAAACTCAACAGTTGCTTTGAAACAGCATTATTCACCAAGAAGTTGGATCTCTTGGATCCCTTTACAAAAACTGGAAAAGTCTTTGTTGCTCCTGAGGGCTGAATGCCTGCTCACAATCTGTTTGTAAATATACATTAAAAAAAGTCTCCGCAGCTGTCAGTGAGCACTTGAAGCATCGTTGTGAGGCAGTCAGCTGTACTGCCATGTCATGGGCTGAGAATGTTCTTTTAATTGCAACTGACACACATAATTATACAACTGATCTGTGCGAACACGAGGTTGCCAAGGAACTCAACATTTTGCTTCTCCCCAGACTGGCGTCTACAGAGAAGATACCATCACACTGAATGAAATACATTAAGACTTAATTGCTTCATGCAGTGAGTCTCCAGAGAGAGACAAGTAAATTTGCTTGGAGAAATATGGCATTGTTTGAAGGTACCTTCAACTAATTTTTCTCTTTCCTGGAGGAAGGGACACTATAATGTTAAGACTTTTTTTAAAGCTTATAAATGCAGTGGAATAAAGTGGTCTGCCAGAAATAGCAGGAGCACCTGAAGGGGCAGGAATGGAGGCAGATGGATAATGATAATAGATGCAGAAGACCATACACAGTTTCCCACTGTGAGCTGATTCCTCTGCTTCTGAGGATGGCCTTGAGTAAAGTTTTTGAAATTTAGAAATATTGATAGAACCACAGAATAATTCAGGTGGGAAGAAACACAGGGAGGTTCAAATTCCCACAAGGCAGAATCAACTCTCCATTCAGGTTACAAATGGTAAAAAGAATGAGTTGAAATTATTAATAGGCCATTAGATGACTTAAAAGTCATCCTCACTAATACCTCACCAAATCCTACTCATCATGGGTAAGACCTGGAAAGTCCATTTGCAATTTGTTTCAGGATGTGATCCCTGACTGAATTGTACAGTGTATTGGAACACCAGAATTCCCCAGGACATGAAAACAGAACCCTCATCAAGCCCTTCCTTCTCAATGCTGAACTCAGAAAGAAGACATCTAACTGAGGTCCTGGGTAGCTCCATCTTCTTGTAACTTGGTAACTGGACCCTAATTAAGCCCAGAATTTGGCCCCAGATTGCCTTTCCTCCATCAGCTAAAAGATGATGAAAGGAAAACATCATCTGACAGCTATGGGCTACAGCACCTCAGTTTCTAAAGACTTCAAGACTTCAGTAAATTCATCCTGCTTAGAAAAAAAAAAAAAAAAAAAGGAAGATAGCGTGTTTGGGTATTTCACAGCTTTTAAAGCCTCCCTGGGCTCTCCTCTTTTGGGCAGCATGGTTTATGGCTATTGTATTTGCAGCAAGATCTTTTTGCTGTTTATTCTTTAAGGCTTCTTTTTTTTTCCCCCCATCCCCAGAGACAGGTTGTGTAACTGTCTCCCTACTCTACTCCCAACATTGACACAGCAATGCTTTCACATGATCAGTCCTTCAAAGGAGAGCAGTCAGACCACCGGGATGTTGTCCTTTTCTCATACCACAGTCTCGTTCCCTTTCCCGGGTTTCACCCAACCGTCTGCTCTCTTCTCCCGTTTCACTTTCCCTGAGTTCACCAGCCTGTTGGAGCACTTCTGCCACGTGTGCAGAGTTTTGGCTGACCAGATCCACATACCTGACGTAATACCCACCAGAAGGGACATGAAAATTTTGAGCATCTCCACTGCCATATTGGAATCATCTGCCGAGTAGCGGAAAATGGCCCAGTTGGAGATTTCATAGAAATAACAGGCGATGACACACGTTGCTGGGACAGTGTACAGCACTGAAAAGACCCCGATTTTGACCATCAGTCTTTCCAGTTTGTCAGTTTTAGTTCCATCTTTCTGGAGATTAGACCTGATTTTAAATAAGGCCACAAGTCCTGCTGCAATGAATAAAGTCCCAATGACCAGGTAGGTAAAAAGCGGAGCCACAACAAAGCCTGTCAGCGCATCCAGGTTCTGGTTCCCAACATAGCAGAGGCCGGTGAGCTCATCTGCATCTACGAGTCTCATAATCAAAATGACGATGGTCTTCACGGCCGGGATGGCCCAGGCTGCAATGTGGAAATAAGAGCTGTGCATTTCGATAGCTTCGTGGCCCCACTTGAGTCCCGCAGCCAGAAACCACGTCAGTGTCAGAATAACCCACCAGATGGAGCTAGCCATCCCGAAAAAGTACATCAGCAAGAAAATTATCGCACATCCTGTGTTCTTAAGACCTTCTTGGATAAGAACAGGTTCTGCTGCCTCTTCAAAATCACAGGATATCCTTTCCCGGCCCACAGTTAGCCTCACAATATAAGCAATGCTATAAATATTGTAGCACATGCTCAAAAATATGATTGGCCGCTCCGGGTAGGAAAATCTGGATGAATCAATCAGGAAGGTCAGGACCGTGAAGGCAGTCGAGATGAAGCAAAGACTGGCCCATATGGCCATCCAGATATCTGTGAATTCCTTAGCTGACCTGCTGTACAGACCAGCATCGTAGCCACACTTCAGGACGCAGCTCAAGCTTCTCTTCACCCAAATGTACTGATCTGAGTTAGATCCCATGCCGTGGCACTCTTCTCCAGGTTGCAAGGAGGTCTTGCTGTGAAGGGGAACCTCTTCATCTCCTGGGCCCTCCATGCACATGTGGTTGTGATCATTCTGGGGTGGGAATTTGCTGCAGTTTAGGCTGTCTGGCCAGGCAAACCCAAATTCTTTCAAAACAGGTTCACATCTTCTTTTGACAGAGAGGCACATGCCTCCACAGGGACCTATGGGGATGTTAATCTTCTCTGTGCACATCGGGACATAAACCGAACACAGGAAGAACTGGAGGAGAGAAACAGAAATCACAAGTGCATCAGGGGAAAATGAAACAGGTTGAAATATAACAAGTTTTCTTATTTTGCCTTTTTAGCAGTAATATTTGGTCCTTTGCCTTAAAAAAAACCAGGAAGCAGCATAAAACAAATAAACCAAGAACAATAAAAACAAAAGAGAAAAAAAAATAACACTGTTGTCTTCTTTCAGTTCAAATGTGGTCCGAAGCCAAAGCCTGAACACTTTACTCCCTAGATTAGCTCCATGTAAATTTAGCCATCAGTTCCAATGAAGCAAGTGGGATTTAGCCAGATTTAAACCTCAAGGGTACAATTTAACAAAGCAGAAAACCAAATTAAAGTGGTTTAAACAAATACATGTATCTGTTCTGAGCATTGCCTGGAAACAAATAGGGAAAAAAACCATTTATTGAAATACTTTGGTTCACGATCCTCCTAGAAAAATGTATGTCTTTTACAATAAGGTCACGTATTTACAACGGTGATAAAATATTGTAGTTTTCTCGTCTTTTGAATAATCGTAATTCGGCGACGCGACACCGTGAGAGGAATTGCGTGCTGACTCGGGAACTCTGCCCCGAGAAACAAGCTGGGTTTTGTTTGAGGAAATCTATGCCCGTGGGGAGGAGAGGGATCCTGCCATTCGCCTGGGAAAGAAACTTTGGCGGTGAAGCTCCCGGCGGAGTCCTGAGCTACCCCAGCTCCCCGCGGCCAGCTCCGCTCGTTCCGCATGGAATCGGGAGGGGCACCTGGGGCACGGCCGGGACGGAGGGCAGCGGCCGGGACGGAAAGCTCCGGGAGTCGCCGCAGCCTCCACGAGCGGGCGAGCAGGGGGTACCGCGCTGCGGCGGGCGCTGCTCGCCGCGGGCAGCCGGGACACCGCCGGGACACCGCCGGGACACCGCCGGGACACCGCCGGGACACCGCACCTCCGCCCAACGTGAGCCGCGCTCTCTCCCCAGCCAGCCAGGAGCGACACTGCGCTGCGGCGGGACTTTCGGGTTGGTTTAGTACTGAGTCGAGGGGACGGGGATGAGGATGGGGGTGCTGGGGGACAGCAGCCGGCCCGGGGACCGCACGGCCCCGTTGTGTGTCGTCCCCACCTCGCCCAAGCACCCAGGTCCCCCCGGAGCCCCGACGCACCTGGAGTTGGCTGGAGCACCCGTACTGGATGAGGGGGGTGAAGGTGGTGAGCTGCAGCTCCGCGTCCGCCTGCAGCTC
>VXAZ01006775.1:3070277-3088947 GCA_013399875.1 Gymnorhina tibicen | reverse complement strand
GCAGGGCAGGGCAGGGCGCGGGGTCGTACCTGCGTCCTCAGCCTGGCACCGAGGAGCTCCCCTCCGCCCCCGCTCCCTGCGGAGCCCCGACCCTCATCCCCAACCCCGAGGAGCGTACTTCCACCGGCTGCATTCCACCGCTCCTCGCAGGGGCCCCTTCTCCTTGGTGACCCACTACCTGCAGCCCCCTGTTCTTCATCCCTCCGAAACCCCGGGGATTCCTGTCCGTGTCTTCTCTCCCCACAACAGGTCCCCCCTTCTGTCCTGTGTGGCCAGCGCCCCTGGGAGACATCGTCACTATCCCCACAGTTCCCACCATGGGTGTTGGTCCCAGGGGCTCCCCAAATTCGGCTCCACAGGGACAGGGTAGGCTGAGCCCCGTGCAGATGTGTTCGGGCTCAGCAGATGTGTTTGGGCTCATCGTGCCCCAATCCTCCCCTCACTTCTGGCCTTTCTCAGCTCAAAACTGCTCAGCTCTTCCACTGTCGGGTTAAAAATGTCCGGGGTGGCTTTCTAAGCTGCCGCTTTTCCTTCTCAATGGGTTAAACTGCACTGCTGGGTCACATCTGGGCTGTAGCATTGTTTGTTTTTTCATTGGGGCCATGAAACCTGTAAGGCACTGCTAGGTACCTCCTGGCATTTGTCTAAATCCCTGTAAAATAAGTAAGTGTGGATGAAGCATTTGTGAATTTGGGAGGAAAGGGCTGGATGATTAAGCAGACCTTTAACATGTCAGCAGGCAGAGGGATTAAGAGCAGAGAAATGAAGCTCACACTTAAATTCTCTTGATATTATTTACACCTGTAATAAAATCTGGTTGAGCTGGTTGTGCCTTTAGCAAAAATATGTCATCTATTAATGAATTGTTTGTAAAGCACTTTGAAAATATTTGTAAAGCCCTGGTTAAGCAACCTCTTTCTGTGTGCATACAGCATGTAGCATGTGTGTGTGCTCCTGAGGGTGTCTGTCATAGGCAGCTATGCCTCCAAACACACCTCATGGCCTTCACTGCTCCCCATCATTCCCCAGCTCCACTGGTCAACCAAGACAGGGACTAACGGGATCAGCCACCCCTTGGCTCCTGCTCCTTACCAAGCACGAGACTGTAAATCACAGCAAAACTCGTGCTATGAAGTGCTCTGTGCTCACTCACTGCAGGTTTCCCCTCTGAGGCTCCATCACCAGTGGGGTTTCTTTACCTCTGAGAGGGGGAAACTGTGTGTGAGCTGTCCCGGGACGTTGCAGGGACTGATGGGCATTAAGTGTGCTTTCCTCTAGCAAGATGGGTCATGCTTTAATTGAGGTTTCATGAGCGTAGGTATTTACATAGCTCTCATTGCTGTAACACTTTATGTCTAGCTTGAATAAACAGTGTCTCTAACCTCACAAAATCCTTGTGAGGCAGACAAGTAATATTATCTTAACTTTTTAAACACAGAGGCGGACAGTGCTCCAGTCCCAAGGTCAGGCAAGGAGCCTGCAATGGAGTCAGCAACTCAACCATATCTTGCAAGGCTCATATTTACCTGCAGGCATTGCTGTCTGCACCCAGCAGTGCTCAGCTGCTAATCTGGGTGGGTGATAATGCTGTGAACGCACACGGTGTGCTGCACATGTTGCCAGCACCGCCGAGTTTACCATCGACAGGACACAAGCACAGAGAATGGGTGATGGGTGCTCCCCATGCAGTCAAACACCACAAAACAGGAGGCAGGCTTCCACGGGAGAAGGTTTTGGTTGGAGTTTCTTTTTTTTCCAAATTATATAGGAAAGAAGGCTAGATGGAGAATCATACTGACCTTAAAAACTACGCATCTTTGTCTTAGTATATGAAACCCCCTTTCATCTGCCATCTCCTGCTGCAGTTAGGCACTGAAGCAGAGTTTGCTGCTACCAGAACAAGGCCTCTACCTAATTCCCATGAAATAAACCATCTACTTCATATTCAGAAGTTACAAAGCAAAGCCCTCAGCTGTGGACCTGGTCCTTGGACTAAGTAAAACTGCAGTGGACACAAGTACCTTTGTAGAAGAAGAACTCTCCCCCTCCAAAAAAACCTCCTACCAGTATTGCCTCTTCTTTGAGAATACAAAATAAATATTAGAAAGTGCTACATTGTTGTGTTTGCTTTGGAAAGTCTTTTAGATAATGGGAATTAGTTTTCAAAACAAGACTGCTGTGAGAGGCTGTGGCAAATCATACGAGAGGTTGGAGTTGGAAAAAATGGTAATTAACCTGCTTTAAACCTTAAGCATATATTAACAGTGATTCAATGTCACCATGATAAGCATGTAGATAACATTTTCTTTAAACAGATCAAAATAGGAAACCTCCTGGATAGTGGATTTATAGATTCTTAAATTACTGGGCAGTGTGAGACACTGGCCTGAATCTGGCACAGCAAAAGTTATATTCCTTCTTCAATTATTGATTGCCTAGTTTGCAGCATATTTTTTTTAATAAAGTTGATTTTGAGGGTTCTTTAGTTAAAGGATCAGCAGCCACCATTATAATTATTATTTATTGTTGCCACCAATAATTACATTTAGTTTCTAGTCTGAGTTATCTTCAGCTTCCAGCCACTGACTTTTGTGCTATCTTTGCCGGACAGGTTGAGAAGTCATTATTGGGATTATCCCTGTAGGTAATGTCAGTCTGTGATTAAGTTACCTTTTGGCCTTTTTTAGTAAGCAAAATAGATTGCATTTCCTGAGTTTTATTGTAAGGTGTCTTTCCTAATTCTTTAATCATATTTTTGATTTTAAAGGAGCAAGATTTTACCATGCTGTTTAAATACCACTTTCAGCCCAAACCATCCTTTACAGTATAAACAGATGTGTCTGAATTAGTAGTCTAAGCACCTTTGGTCCCATTAGAGTCAGCTAAAGTCAGGATAGGTAGACACTTGCAGAAGGCAGCTTACATAGTAGGAATGACATTAATACAAGATCCTACTTACTATTATCTTGTTTTTAGTATTTCCCCCTTACGTTTGTATGCATTTTTTTGCATATTTATTAAAGCCATGGGCATATTTTTACACTACAGAAATAAGTAATGCTTACCTGGATCTCCGAGTCTTCCATTGCCTTGCAGGGTATCTAAGAAGGTTTGAAACTCTTCTCTGAACATTTTCAATGCATCAACATTTGCTTGAACTGCAGTAGTAGAACATGGTTCAGCTTTCCCATTGGAGTGATACTCATGTCAAAATCTCATCCTACAAGATGACCTTGCTTAGATTTCCAAGGACATGATCTCTTCCGCTGCATTGCAAGGAGAACCAGGACTGATGCCTTGCAGGCAGATCTGAGAAAGCTTGGGCATCCTGTTGGTTTTCTAGAAAAAACCTGTGGATACCACATTAGGATGTGATTATTTTAACCAAACATAGATGTCAGCTTTTGGTCAGATGAATTTCATTCTAGAAATGCCTCTATCTCTCAGTTGACTGTAAAAGGAATGTAGGATGACCAGCCCAGAGATGAAAACTCTCAAAAAGGTGTCTAGTGCTGGATGAGAATGGTCCCTGCCTCCCAGCCAGTCTCCTGGGAATTGATGACAGAGAATATTGATATTGCCTGCCAGAAAGTCCTTTTCAAGATCTTGGATACAAGCCAAATAAATATATACGAGTTTTAAAATGTGTAAATTCTAGAGCAGTTTTGGGACACTGAAATTTTAAGAATTACTTCATTCTACTAGTTATCCCTATTATACAACTAATCTCATAGGTGTTTTTCAATATACAACAAAAATGACTGTTGAACCTCACTGTTACCTGTTTTGTTTACTCAATATTCCACAACTTCCATCAAATAACAGACCTCTACCATTAATGACTTTCTTTTAGTTGCAATTTACATAAAACAATATTGTCTTTGACCATCTGTCCATTAATTTTTTCTGTCTTGTATGTTTTATCACATTCTTGTAATTCCTTTTGGATTTATGTTCATTCAAATCAATGTCTCCTTTCTACTCTTTGACATTTATGCTTTTATGAAACTTAATTAACTTTATAGTTTTTAAATTTTATTAAAGAATTTTTAAAAAATTTTCCATCTGAGTTCCAGTTGAATTTTCTAATCAGGACCTTCTTTCTCAAAATCAAGACCTAAATCAATCACCTTCTTTATTCAGTGATGTCTTTGCAAGCATCTAGTAATATATTTTAAATGGTTTCCTAATTACCATTCACAAGCTTAACATAAGTTTTCTTCCTTTCTTCTGTACTTTGTGAGGCTGACCCTTTTAAAGCAGGAAATACATATATTCCCCAGTTTGCATTTATCCTGCTGTATTTATCCATTACCATCGTCATTTCAATTGTCCAGTAACAACCAGAAAAGAAGAGGTATTGTCATGACACTTCCAGTGAACGTGGCTCTACCCAGTCTCAGAAAAAAACCCAGTGCAGTGAGCTGCATATGTATTTATGTACATGTATAGATACAGGTATGCAAATATATTTACACACACAAACATAAGGGGTTTTACATATAGGGTATTCATAGAATCATAGAAACATTAAAGTTGGAGAAGATCATCAAGTGCAAGCACTAACCCAGCACTGCCAAGCCCACCACTAAACCATGTCCCTAAGTGCCACATTTACATGTTTTTTGAACACTTCCGGGAATGGTGTTCCATCACTTCCTTGAGCAGCCTGTTCCAGCATTTGATCACCTCTTCAGTAAAGCAATTTTTCCTGATATCTAATCTAAAACTTCCCTAGTGCAACCTGAGGCCATTTCTTCTTGTTCTGTTGTTCACTGCCCCCCACCTGGCTTCAGGTAATTGTAGAGAGCAGATATAATGCAGGTAACACCAGTGCCCAAGGTAGTGCACATTGAGGCACTCGTATTCAACGAAGTTTAATCAATCAACACTGATCTCAGTGGGGCAGGACTTGTCCCAGACTTTAAAACAGAGTGTATATTATGTGCAAATTTACCTGTCATAGCACACTGCAGAATCCTTCTGGGCCTGACCCAATGGGATTTGGCTCCTGATACTCTCAGGATACTCTCTTTAGGTTTCTACCTTTTGTGTCTCCATGTGAGCCAGCTCTCTGTGCAAAGGGAGACCCAGACAATATCAGCAGCGAGTCTAGAGCACAAGTCTCCTGACAGGCTGGGAATCTCTGTTTTCATGAAGTTATTGACTGTAATGACTGTAATTTCTTGACGGTGCTTCAGTGCAGTTAAGCTGTGACACAGATCCCATATCTAGATTCAGATGTGTAATTCCTTGCATGCCAGTTTGGGTCAATAGCTGCTCCATGACCCTTAGAAGTCAATATTTGGTTTGCACAGAGACCTCAGAATTTGGTTTTATGGCATTGTAAACAGGAAGTTTCAGTGCTACTTAATATGCATAATTTTGAGAAATCCTTTGCATTTAGATAGCATCAAAACATTCAACAATACAAGAAGATTTTTCAGATGATGGGTGGGGTTAGAAATCCAGGTGGCACAGAGGTATCACACACAATGTTCCATGGGGCACAGGGAGCAAACCTGTCCATAAATTTCATAAGATGAAAGGTGCCCATATAAAGGCCACTTAGGTCACTTCATCTATGTGTTAGTATTTTTTTTTTCACACAGGTATTTCTCTTTCTAACTTTAAGAATAACTTCAATTTTTCCAAAATTTTTAAACAGTTTTCCAAAAGACTCTTTCCTCATATAATTCAGATTGATATACCTCTCCAACCAGATTAGCAGAACAGGCAAGAAGCTGTGAGGCAAAGTCACTCTCAGGATCTGAGAGACAAAAGCATTTGCACAATGAGTTTTTCATAGTGTATCTACATTTATAGAATGTTGTGCTAAAATACAAATCCCATCCAAAAAACCCTGCCCTCTTCCCTTGCCTAATTTTGACAGACCTCTCAGGAAAGCTCTGCTGCAGAGATACAGCATAACCAGTTTCAAGAACATCTCTTCCCTTTGGGAAAATTAGTAGGCTTTTGAAAATCAGAGCCATGGTGGAGACAAAACTCAGCATGAACTTTGGAATTATTGTTTTTGTCTCTCAGAATGACTTTCAGTTTAAACTGCTGCTCACCATTACTGCTATAATGTTCAGAAACTCACATTTTTGCTTGAAATTTCCCAAACTGACCTTAGCCCAAGTGATTGTTTTTTTTCTGGAAACTGATGAACAGTTTTCTTCTCAGAAAATTGTTCTGAGGTCCCCTCCTTTTTTTTTAATGCTCAGATAAGTCCAAAACAGCTTGGGTTTGTAACTTCAGATTTGGCATGTGCAGAGTGCAATCCTGAAGGAGGAATGCACTTTTTGTCTCGTTTGAAGAAGTTTCATTTCGCAATAGCAAATTAGCCTGAAAATTTTGGAAATAATAGACTGATTGCTCATGAGGCGTGATTTAGCCACGGTAGAAAAGGACAGGCTGAGCTCTCTCTCCCTGAGAGGTCATGAGTCTTGCTTTATAAATAAGGCTTAGTTTCCTTTTTGCAGAGTCATCTTTCCCACTAAACCTTTCTGCATCCTGTTTTGCTTTAATTCTATGGCAGCATCAGAAGTTATTTCCTGTGTGTTTGCTGTCCACAAGCAACATTGTACTTGGCTTTTGGTGTCATTTTGCACGTTCTGTGAAGCAAATTTCAGTGGACTTGATTTAAGAGGGACTCTTTCTGCCGTATGTGAGACACTGAGATAACTTACTGCTCCTAACTCACTCAGGTTGCTCTCAGTCCTGGTCCTCACATCCAGTTGTCACCAACATCACACAAACATGCTTATGGACACAGAGGGACTGATTTTTAAAAAATCATCCTATAGTGCTTTCTCCTCAAATGTATTACCCAATAAGTAAACACTAAGATTTCGAACATTTAAATTAATTAACTTATTACCAAATAAGTAAATCAAGCTTTTAAGCATGCACATTAATTAATTAATCAATCCATTAAATGTTTTATCTTCGGAAATTATATCAGGCTGAGATATAAATCCCTCAAAATCAAAGCTGAGAAAGTAGGTTTACTGTTATGCTTCAGCTGGTTTGCACTGCTCCAGTGATACCATGACGAGCTGGTTTAATCAATCAGTTATTGCAGGCTGAAAGCTGTTCTGTGTCATTGGAGCAGCACAGAGCTGTCAGGCATGTGATGAATCTGGCCACAAATCTTAAAAAGTACTATTTTTCCCCATTAGAAAGGCTATGTGAGCTGATATGCTGTGTTTAGTTACATAACAGCGAGTATTGACTTGCAGGGCACGGCTGGAAAAAACCCTTCTTTGTATTGTGTTAGGCAGGCGGTGGGGTCACTCTCCTGGGAAAGGAATTCGACATCTGCCAAGAGGTGAAGTTTGCTGCATTCGTGTTGCTTTTGTGGTGCCTGTGAATACACAAAGGCGGAACTGGACACAGGAGTGAAACCTGTCCCGGTGTGGATACGGGCTGTTGGTGTTGCTCTCAGGAGCTGCGTCACGCACCAGTAAGGTGGCTTTAAGTTACACACACCACTGCCTCCAGGTCCTTCTAGAATCACAGAGGACTTTAAATAAGCAGCAATACTTGAGTCTTCCAGTTCTAGCTGGACTGCCCAGTTTACAGTGGCACTATTCTTCACTTTGTGGGCCATTTAAAACAGAGTTACTGAGTGCTAATTATTTCCAAATTCTTGTCTCCACTGTGATTCTTTTATTTTTTTCCAACTTTTAAAAAATTTTTAATTTATTTGTGGTTGCTTTCTCTTTAAATGATTACAGTATGCATTCAGTTTGAGAGCTGTATAATTATTTCATTTAAGGAGATGAGTTTTTCCTAATATATTAATACACCCAGCATGGATGTAATTGCAAAAGATATCTGCTTTATTCTACTTTCTCTTCCAGGATAGTTTATTCCCTTTCTCACACAGACAGAGCTGCTCTTCCATTAACCATTTGTATATGACATCCATGGCTTTTCTTTTTCTTTACCTATTCCTATACACTTAAAGTAGTGCTATGTTCACAGGAAGACAAACACATAAATGTCATACCAGACAGTGAGAAGGACTGGTTCGGCAAGTCTTTGGCAAACAGGTTTCCTAATTTCTATCCAAGCTGGCAAATTAATCATATGGATTACTGTTACACAAACCAAAGGACTTTCAAATTAGTCTGTGCATAGATAATGCCATTCTGTCTTGTGCAGGCGGCTTTGCTGCCATTCTACATTTGCCTTATTTTCCTTGCATGCATACAGGTGATTATGTGGAGTGCAACCCACCTTATACTTTGTACATATGTGCTCTTCCTCTGACTCCCTGGCAGGGCAGGATAGGCCCAGGTACTAACTGTTAAAAAACTAACAAAATAAAATAAATAGTGCTGTGATGACAAGGAGGGGTGGTGTGACCACGAAAGGAAACAGATCAGCTTAGTTTGGCTTCAACTGTGAGGGAACCGCACCCTTCTTCTTTTATATCGTGCTGATCACGGTGGTATTTTTGCACTGTACTGAGGCTTTGTTATCAATGGAACTAATGCTGAATTTTATTTTTATTATTACTGGATCTGGAATTTGAGTATGTACTGATCTTTCATTCTCAGGCAGTGTAATTTATATTTGGAGGATGACAATTCATCTATTTCCCCATAGACTCATACATGAACTTAGAAAATAATGAGAGTTTATGTGAATTCTGTTTTTCTCAGGCATTTTTATTCCTGGGAGAGACTTCCATGGGCCAAATTACCATGAAAACTAGATTACCATGATATTTCAATTCCTTACAGTAAAAGTTCGTGTCATTCAGTACTGTTGACACTATACACACATCCTTGGGGAATTATGAAAAATATAAAAAGAAAACTCCTGAAAATATGCATAAACAATGTAAGAAAGCTGCCATCTAACCTAAATATTCCCCAAGTAAAACTGGAGCAAATTATTTCCCAAATATGAAAATTTCAGGCCACAACTGGGCATGGTGCTGTATTGAGAGGCAAGGTTATTATTCAGTTTATGACATAAAATCACTTCAAATATATGAAGAAATTAGTTGGAAAGAAGATCAACACACAAACAACCAACCCCCTTTGCTCTCATGGTATGGGGAAAAGCAGTGAAGAATTGGGCTCCAAATTTATACAAAAGCCACCGTATCTGCCCTTCCAGTGCAGCTGGTTCCTGAGGCTGAGGTACAGTGACACCCCCCTGTTTTAATCCTGCAAGAAAGGCTCTCAAAGGCTCTCTTTTCCACCATGCCAAGATGACTGCAGTGGAAGGCAACCACTACAAAAGCCAGTGACCCTCCATGTGCTGCCCCAAAGCCTGCCTCTCCTTCCTACGCATCTGATGTAGGGATGTAGTTTTCTGATAGGTTTTGCGGGTGCTAGGTTAGTCTCCATTGAACACCGTGTGGGCAAGGCAGATAGAGAAGGTAACTGAGTCCAGTTCAGATCTAAGGTGGCTGCACTGGAGATGCTTCACTCTACCTTGACAATCAAAGGAGCTCATGATGTGTATCTCATTCCTTAGCTGCTTCAGGCAGCTGGGTAAAGGTAAGAGGAACTAACACAGGCTCAAGTTAAATAGGAGAGCGAGGATCAAGGAAGAATTTCTTCAAAAACCCTTGGGCAGCAGTGCATGACTACGGGATAAATATTCTTCAGCCTGACTAGAGGATCATTTTAACATCTTTATTGTAAGACTCGCACATAAAGCGTAATACCATGCCCCTCCAGCCTTTGAATTATGAAAGGATGAACTGGGTCCCAAGAACATGATTTCTGTAAGTAAATAGCCAGCATTTCCAGAGATCATTTGTTAAGTGGACACAAGGGAAAAGAGGATTTGAAAAATTGTTCTGGAAAGTTGTATTGGTAAGAGATGGATTTACTTTCCTCAGCTAGACCAAATCGAGATGCTGGATGTTAGGCGACATTTGTTTTGAGACAATGAGCTTCTGGTAAGTGCGTAAACTTGTCTATCTCTTTTTTTGGACCATCAGTAGTTATAAATCCTTCACACACTGGTAAAAGCTGCTACTCTTTCAACCTGGGCTATTTAGTTAACTTAAAATTTCACTTTATCCTCTGAAAATATGCTTTTCTGTGCTATTTTTACATCTTTCTCCCTAAGCAGAGATGGATGCAGTTCAGCGGGTGTGGGAGTGACAGGAGGAGGTATAATTTCTTGCATACATTATGATTTCTCATGTGAAGTTTGCTTAAGTTCTGCTATGAGGGAACTTACTTGAACTATATCATTTGGGTTAATCCTTTTCTTGGCATTGAGACAGAATTTGGACATCTGTGGACATCAGGTCATTAACCACCCTTACTGCCTTGTTTTTAGGGGCAGCATGCTCTCCCAGCCAGGGCTGTATTGATTCCCTCTTGGGCTTTTGACCGAAGAGATCTGTATAAAACATTAACATTACATTTCTTGTCCAAAAAAAGAACCAAGTAAATTATTTTATTTTCTATAAATAGGATAAAGAAGGAAGGTGCTTTTTTGGTGCGGGAGGGGAATGTAAAATGATACCATGTCTGATCAGTTACCTCATCTCTATGCACAGGCATAGGCACATGCATACTGAGCTCTAGCCACCACAGTGAGCTTTCTGCTTTCTGCCTTCAGAGCCTTCCAGTGCTAAAACCACTATAAAAATATCAAGAGAAGCCTTCCAACAGTGACATATATCAGGCTGCAAAATGACTTCTCCCAGGGAGTGGTGAAAGCCCTATCACTGATGTTACGAACAATAGTAATTCTTAACACATGATGTGCACAAATCTGGACATTAACTGATCCGCAAGACATGCCTTTAAGATGTCACTGCCACACAGAGGCATGGATGGAGTTTTGGGCCTAGGGCCAAGAGAGCAAACCTATTCTTAATAAAGAACTTACAGTCCAGTTCATCTCTTCTAGCTGAGTCCTCAGATACTAATATAGTCCCACAGCATTTACTTAAAACTAGACAAAACACTGGAAAATAGTGTCTGGAAGACAATACAGGTAGGGCCAAAGAAATGGCCTATTACTTTACAAGGGGATCTTTTTCAGAGACACAAAGTTAGGTCTTCAACCTGCACTGAAATCCAATGAAATCTAAACATCTAACTCCACACGGTTCTCTGAAAATACTGATCCCAAGACATTAGGTTTTTCTCTTGGCCATGCCAGGTTAGCATGAGGGAAGTCTCTGCAGGAGATGTCTGTAAATGAGATCAGAACTCAACCATAAAACAGTGACAAAGTCATCTAGAGCACACAGAGCTGTGCCCAGTGATGAGTATTTAACTTCATGATTTCTGTGTTTATTACATTTTTTTCCCCTTGTGTTGTTTCTGCTTTATCAGCAGTTTTTATTTTGATTTGTATTTTATTATAATTTACTATGCTCGTTCTCAGTCTATTTACAGAGAACAAAAGAATGTAAAACAGTAGAATAATAGTGTTTATTTTTCACAAGTTTGGACTGATCAAATAACTCACAAGTCCCAAAGTGGAACCATGCTTGAGGTAGGTTAGGTCATCTCAAGTGTGGGGAAACAAACAGAAATATCCTATTCTTTGCTATTGTTTATTGTATTTATGCCACTTGAGAGTTTTAACAATACCACATATATAAAACATTTGTTCTTGTTTTCTGCATTATTCAGTTTTCTTAAGGCTCTTTGGTGCTTTTTTTTTCCTAGGGACACTGCGATGTTGCCATGCTTTAGTGACTTTCTCAATTGATTTAGCAGAAATGTTAGAAATGGCTTCTAGGAGTGAGCCAGAGGTGCTGAAAAGAAGGTTTTGTTCTCTGAATGCTTCTGTGTTTAAAAATGGTTCTTTTGAGTGTTTTAACTAGTTTTCTTCAACTTATTGCCTTGACTCTTTTTCATATACATTCACAAACCTTGGTCCAGCAGAGAGGAACCAACAGCAGAGTCTGACGTTGCAGTCCGATCAAAGCCATAACTATTTTTAACACTGCCTAGATTTTTGACAGGAGGTCCAAATGTGGATGTCTAAAGCTACATCTGCCCACCTCTATACAGTATTTCAAAAGCTAGTAGTAATCATGGGTGTGTTGTTTCTTTAATTGGCAATTTAAAGCACTTTCAAGACAACTGGCAGCAAAGTTGGAAAATAAAGGCAAAGGGAGCAGCTTGCCTCAAAGAGCCTCCTCTGAGCCATTCACCCTGCTCACAGCTTTGGTGAGAGACAGTCCATAGTCCTGCTGAAGGACAATGTAGTTTATTAACCCAGGATAACCTAAAATCACTGCCTGTCTGAAAATACAAACCTGAAAAATGAAGTCGTTCAGCAGCTGCTACTTAGACTGTTGAATTCTACTGCTGTGACATCCAAGTGCTGGCAGCACGAGTGATCAGAGTCCTGAGGCTATTTCAACATGAGCATTTGAAAACTACATAGCTGAAATTTACTGTTCATTATTCTTCTGGAAAAAAAAGAAAAACAGGCTTAAATTGAAAGCCTTTTCAAAAGTGCTGAGTTCCTAGAAGCTATCATTAATTTTCAAAGGAGCTGCTGGGTGCTCAATTGCTTTAGGATAATTACATTTCTGTCTGTGGCCTCAGCAGCCCAACTTGATGGACAGACAGTTTTATTACGGAACGTTTAAGCGTACTAGAAGCTCCAAAACAGAAAAAAATGGCACCTTCTGAGTATTTTCTTAAGGTCATGACTTGTGTTTGAAGAATAAATAATGTCTCAAAAATGACCTCAAAAAAGTTGGGAGTAGCAAACAAAAGTTTTTACTTGAGGATGTCATCATTCATTCCTGTGTCCTTTTTCTCTCCTATTTTCTGAAAGATCCTTGGCATTGACGCTGCTGAAGAACAGCCCACCACTCACTGCTGCTCCTACGGGCAAATGACAATGACTGGCTGGTATCTCTCCTACTTACAGCCAGACCTCTATAACATATTGATCTCAGATATCACTCAAATGGCCCAAAAAAAGTGCCAGAGAGTGAATTAGCTATCAGATGTCACAGACAATAGAGGTGCAGAGCTCTACTTCACTTCTTGGACCTCTTTAGGAGTGGAGACTCATCTGATGCTGCCCCTGACCTCCCTGTGTGCAGCAGCATGGAATCCCAGCTGCTCCCATCCTTCCCACCCATGGTCTTGGAAAGGTGATTATCACCTGCATGTTTGAAGGCTGCTGCCCCCACCTGGTAGGCAGAAATGAAGGACATCGAAGCTATATGGGACAGGTCTTTCCTGACTGCTCAATTTGATAAGCATCAAGACAGGAGGAAGGCAGAGGAAGCACATGAACTCCAGACGCAGCACTATGACTGCAGGGCATGGGCAGCCATACCTTTTGATAGCACCAGGAAAGCTTTTGCTCTGTTTGGGTGGTGTAAAGGTGGGTTGTAGTGGTTTCAGTCAAACAAAGGTAGGGGACCAGGCAAGGGAGTTTCAAGCACAAGAGTATGCTGAGGTACCTGGATGATGCAAGACTGATTTTTGCATTCTTTCCAGAACTACAGAAGGCACTTTCCTGGAAAGCAGGAGAGCAAGAAGAAGCAGCAGGGTCACAGCTGTTGTTTTGGGCTGCTCTTGGGATGGTGTGTTCACATGCACTGCCTCTCATTCCTTCTGTACTGAAAGCAGTGGCTTAATTTAGCCTTTAATGACCAATTCTGTCACCTGATTTAGAAAGAAGAAATCACTGTCTCCAGGAACAGCAACACCATGGGCTAAATACAGTTGAAGTACAATTCAACTGATGCCAGTAGCATGAATATGGCTCAGTATGTCATCTCTTGGTTTGGCCCACAGAGTCAGTGTGGTGAATGTTATGATTTTGTTTTCTTAATATAATCCTTGGTACCTCTGTAAGAAAAACTGCAACATTTATGTCTGGAAAAAAAATCCATATTTTTATAAACGTGAGGATATTATTGTGTGTATTAAAGTGTTCACAGGGTATTATCCCACAGTCCATCCCATATTTAGTTTGGACATTACTATATCTGGAAAATGGGAAAACTTCCAGATAATTCCTTTACCTTGAAATATCAGCAAACATAAGGGTATTTTGAGCTTATCCCCTGCTAAAAAAATGAACAAGTTGCATTCATGGTTGCAAGCCAGAAGAGAATCTCTCTTCAAATAATGTAAAATGGGTTAAGTTAAAAGTGTAAGTAGTTTCAGGCACAAGGGTGAAAAGTAGTTAAAGAGCCCCTCTTTTCTTGGAAGAAAGTAAATCCACTCAATTAATGGCCATTCACTCCCATTCAATACAGCCATTTCATGTATTAGTGACATATGTTACAAGATTGTGGTTTATTTCTAAAGAAACTAATTATATACTGTACCTACCATTTGTCCTGGATTTTGAGAAGAAGTGGAGACTGGAGTTCCTAGGCAGTTTACTGAAGGAAGTAGATATCTGCATGTACACATTGTCACCACCGACCTGAGGAGAAGAACGAATTTAATCCCTATTTTTTTTAGCAGCAGAATATTTTTTGGTCTGGATTTTATAAACCTTATGATGAGACAATTGCACAGATGGCTGGAGAACAAACTGAGGCATAATAACAATGAGAGTGGAAGAATGGGAAAAGCAGGAAAATAAGTGAGTGCAAAAAAACCCTACTGGTGGAAAGAGCAGTTCTTATCAGAAAGAGAGGTTACTTCCAGAACTGAAGTGCAGGCACTGAGAACGGCATGAGTAGCAGGGAAAAGTTGGATCCCTTGTCCCAAGGGAGAAAACAAATACCGAAAAAAAAGCACACAAGCTGGAAAGCAACATGAGGGAATGGAGAGAGCAAAGCATAACATTTCTTCCAAGTTAAAATGTTTCCAGATTGTTCTGATATTTAAAAATATTTAGAAAGATGATTTCCCAGATCCCAATGCATTCGGAGGGCAAAGCCTCCTGAAATGTCAAGTCCCCTGGTTGGCTTTTTTCCTCAGTTTGTTTTTTCTGCCTGATTTTGTTCTAATTAATTAAACGCTCTGCCTTGGATTCCCAGATAGGCCACTTCCTAACACTGATAACTGCTCAGTGTGAAGGCAAGAGAAAAATCTTCACACTGCCAGTTGCTCTCATGGGATGAGATATGTAATTTATCTGTAGAAACCAGACTTAGCAGATGCTGAAGATAGCAGCAGAGAATGTTCCAAACTGTGAGACACACTAAAACCTGGAAAGGCAGGGACTACTTCTCTTCATTCAGCAATTGCTTCCCAAGCCATCTGACTCCATAATATAATCAGTTATCATCTGCATGGGTAAACTAAAGGATTGCAGTGCCATCCATCAGTTAAGGTACCTTGCTAAAGAGTGAGTCTGGCCAGAGACTTGTGCTGCAAGCTGAAATTCCTTAACCCAGCTGCAAATGGATATGTGGGCAACTGGAACAGAGTCTCAATGCAGTGAGATACTGCCACATCGCTCCGTTCTGTGACACAAGGCGTGGAGCCCGGGACAACATTGCTGTCCTAGTATAATGAGGCTCATATTTTTGCCAGCCTACATTTTTATGCAGACACATTGGTATATTTCACTCTGTTACATCAACAAGGACCAGGGACTAAGCTTAGCACTCAACACCCCCACCATTTATGTTGATTAGCAATTAGCTCTCTCCCTGGTTTTGGTTTTGGGACTGCTCTGGGTAGCTCTCTCCAAGGCACCTGGAAGTTACAAGGCAAGCTCTGAACAGTGTGTGCCACATCACTTGGCTTTATGCCACAGCATTCACCACTAGTGTTTGTTTAAGTAACATTATAGACACACCCTGCTATTCCCAGTATAGAGCCTTGTGCATGCAACAAGAAGCATTCCTGAAAACCCCGGGTACTTATGGGGCAAAAGTAAAGGTCTTCAGTGTTTCATTTTAATTCATGAGATTCCATCCTTTTCTGAAACTTTTTTGTCCCTACTCCAATCAAGGGTAGGTTTCCCAGGACAGAATAGCCTGGGGTGGCATCCAATGCCAATTGGACCATCAGCATTATTCCCATGCAGCTTCATCCCCAGGGCTTCTTCTCAGAGTATTGCAACCCCATGGAAAAGGGCCCAGAGCAAGGTTAGGGCTGTGCTGCCTTTTTTATCAGTGCATTATCAGAGTCTTCCTCAGCTGACCCAACAGGAGACATGCAAAAGCCTTCAGTTCTAAGCAGGCAACTCTTCAGCCAGATCAAGGGTGCTGCACAAATGAACGCAGTATCTTGTTGGATCCTTCTCTACCAGTTTTCCTTAGCTTGAGCAGGGCAAGTGGTCCCCAAATTAGGACTGTCTACAAAAACGTGTGTCAGATGTGAAATCATTAGTTTGTGCAATTACTACTATTGTATGTGCCATAGCTCTCTGCCTACAAATACAAGGCAGCAAGCAAGCCCTAAGCTCAGAGTAGTATCAAGGCCAAAACATGCAAGCGAAGAGAGCCAGGATCCATAACTTAGGCAATAATTGCCTTTTCTGCCCACAAGCAGTTTTTTACAGCGTAATACAAAAACAGCAAGCAAGGCTCTAGGTCCAAGCCAAAGTCTGACAACACTGCAGCAGGTTATATTGCCAAGGCTGCTTCCCTGTGAGGGCCAGCACAGAGCAATATTCAATCCCTGAAGCAGCCACACAACCACAGCTGCAGGGGAGCTGTACCCCAGCACTGCAGCTGAATTTAAAGTTATCTCTAGGGCCTTCTACTAGATTTTAATACAAGCTGTCATAGACAGAGTTCTACCTTAAAGAGGGTTGATTGGTCAGATACGCTTGACTGAAATAGCATAATTGAATTATTTAGGCCAAAGATCTCCTACTGCAGATTTGTTGGGAGTCTGCAAGCAGTCTCAACAGCCCCAAGTTCTGTGAACCATCCAACCTACCCATCTACGGGCTGCTAAAATTGAAATGCAAGTATGATCTTGCACCCACAGCAAGCTCCTTTGGAAGAACAGTGAAGGAGTTTGCAAAATCAGTGACAAATTTGCTCTATCTTTTTGTGAGTGGTACGGGCTGGTCTCAAGTCTGATCAGTGAGGCGAACACTGCAACAGGACTATTTGGAGCCAGGCTGTAAGAGGATGGAATTTTCTTGCTGTGGGTCTGTTCTAAGTCTGCATTCGACTGCAGGTTAGTTTGCTGATCTTCCTATAGACTTCAGGATATATGTCCCACCTAGGTCTTGAAACAATCTCTTCTTGACGTGACCACAGCAAAGGAGATAGAGTGTACTTGCTTCATCAGGACAGAGTGTTTGTGAACTGTTATTTAACAATGACCCAAGTAAAATCCTTGGGTCTTGATACACACGGTATATTTTATATATATATTAGGGACCCTTTAGTTCCTAAATTAGCAAAATTTCAAGCTGGATCCAGATGCCAGTTTTGCAGTTGAGCTGTAACTGTGTCAACAGTCATTGCCTTCATGGTTTTGTAAAAACTCCATTGTGTCCAAAGGTGATTAGGGGACTGAAGCATCTTTCATATGACGAAAGGCTGAGGGACCTGGGGCTGTTTAGCCTGGAGACAACTGAGAGGGGACCTTGTCAATATCTGTAACTATCTGAAGGGGGTGTGCCAAGACGATGGAGCCAGGCTCTTCTCAGTGGTGCCAAGCAAGAGGAGAAGAGGCAACAGGCAGAAAGTGATGCACAGGAAGTTTCACCTGAACATGAGGAAGAACGTCTTTACTGTGTAGGTGACCGAGCACTGCAAAAGGCTGCCCAGAGAGGTTGAGTCTCCCTCACTGGAGATATCCAAAAGCTGCTGCCTGGACACAATCCTGAGTGACATGTTTTAGGGGAACCTGCTTAAGAAGGGAGCTTGGATGAGATGACCTCCAGTGGTCCCTTTCAACCTTAATTAATCATCTATCTCCCTGGCCGGCCATCCCTCCCTCTGCTGTAGCACTGGGAGCTGCTGCCAGCCCCCTGTCACAGAGGGACTTGCTGGCAGCTTCTCCCTACATTCATCCCCCGCAGGGGTGACGGGACACAGGGGACACACGGGACGTGTGTGTATGTGCATGTGTGCATTTTTTCACTTTTCTGGTTCATAATTAAAGTGGTTTTTTTTAGGAAGACTTTGCACTTAATACACAGTTCTGCACGTGGAGCCATGCAGATGCCAATCTACTTCCCAGCAAGTTTACAAAACTCTCCAGAGTCAGCCTGCAAACACTCTAACCACAGGAGTCAGACCTTAAGTGTGTGAGGAGGCCACACCAATTAAGACAGGAAACAGAGTGTTTGACATGATCCAGGGGCTCAGGAGAAGCGGGATGACATGAAAACCAGAAGGAACAGGAGTGCATGGCTGGAGTGAGCTGAAGGAGACGTCGCTGCCGTCACAGGCTGCGAGCAAACTGCAAGATGACCTTTAATTCTGAGCTCAATGTAGGCTCCTTGTCCTACACTGAAACCTCTCACTACCACGATGAGGATCAGCCGACTCGTGCGAGCGGCTCTCACGGCAGACATCCCAAAATCCGTACGGCTGCGACTTTGACCTCACAAAGTACAGAAACAGCTTCGTACAGGCACATAAACGCCCGTGCGGCGACGGGTGTGTGACAGGACACGGGACACGCGCGGGACACACGCGGGACACACAGGGGACGCACGCGGGACTCGCCAAGGACACGGGATGCACATACGGGACACCCAAGGACACGGGGGACACACACACAGGGGACACACACCCTCGGCGTGGCCGCGCGCT
>VXAZ01006775.1:2998155-3070122 GCA_013399875.1 Gymnorhina tibicen | reverse complement strand
GCCCTGGCAGAGTCCCTCCGCATCTACAGCACCCTCTACCTGGTGGGTGTGTATGCGTAGGTGCAGCAGCCTGGCCTTGGAGGACAAGGGCAGGAGGGGTATCAGAAAGGGGGGAGCCTGGCCTTGGCATTGGGTGGATACCAGGGCGCCGGGGGGAAGCCTGGCCTGGGGTGGAAGGGGGCCTATAAAGGGCATGGTGGGAGCCTGGCCTGACGGGAGGGGGAAGGGTATGGGGGGTGTTTGGGGAGGGCACAAGCGCTGCCATGGCAAAGGGAGTCTGGCCTGGGGTGGTCGGGAAGGACATAGGGTATATCAAGGAAGGGAGGCTGGTCTGGAGTGGGGGGAGAGAGTTATGGTCGGAGGCAAAGGGCAGGAGACAAGTCAAGGGGCAGCCTGACCCTGGAGTGAAGGGGAAGAATAGCAAATAGTATGTTTTGGGGTGGAGTCTGGTGCTGGGGAGGAGAGGGATGGTGGTGGGGCCGTTTGGTTTAGAGGGCTGGAGGGTTGTCTGGTGGGGAGAACCTGGTGTTTGAGGGGGGAAAGGCATGACAGGGAGAATATGTTGAATCTGGGCCAAGTAGGGCAGAGGAAGGGCATAGGGGGTGGTGGCATCTGGAGGCATAACATACTGTGAGAGGGTTGGTGCTGGTGGGTAGGAGGGCATGAGCACAGCCTGAACGTCATATTTTTGTCATCTTCCAATACCTATGATGCCTGAATAAAAAGCCTTAGCGTTTGCCTGGGAGGCTAGCATTGTGTCTTTGTCAGTAGCAAGTGTAATGCACGTGTGTCTTGCTGTTGTTGACACCTTGGTAGTCAGTGCTTTAAGATCAAGGAGATTCCATTGCATAATGAAGCAAGACTAAAAAAATGCATCAAGGCTAAAGGAGTCTGAGTATTCAGAGAGTATCCTACGGGTGAGGTGTCTTAGTGTGAGTGTGCAGTCAGACTTGGTTATATCACCTCAGTAAGAGCTGGCGCATTTCCAGCAAATTAGGGTGTAGATAGAAGAGCTGGGATCTGTTTGCATCATCTGTGTAAACATATCCTGAAAGCCAATCTAAGTTGGAATCGCTGCAGGTGAGCACTTCCCTCTGTCCCCACCTCTGTGCTTCTCCTGTAGTGGTGCTTGGGGGATTGAGGAGTGAGCTGGCCACTGAGCTGCCGCCAAGCTAACTTGACAGAAAGGAACACAAGTCCTTGGCTCTGCACCAGTGGTGGTGCAACAAAATGATTGAGCTATGTAATAAAGAGAAGCAAAGGAGTGGGACGGTAGTATCCTGACATAATTCAGTTAAGCTTCCACTGAAGGGTTTCTTGAGTGAAAATTGTGATGACATCCTTTTATATGATAAAATAGTAACTGGTAGCAGTGTGAACCTAAGGAGTTGTCATGTCTGACAGTGAACATTTTCTCTGAACGGCCACAGACGGGAGTGGCAGCTGTTGGTGGGAGCATACAGTGAACTGTATCATGAAACTAATACAGAGAAGAACATTCTCTCTTCTCCTCTTCCTTTACCCAGTACTATTTTCTTTGAATCTGTTTTCTGATCTAGTTTGCTCCGTGGGAGCATAAATACTTGTACAGGAGAGGATGGGCCTGAAGTGAGCCATGAGAGGTGTAGTAGCGATCCGTCAGGTCTGGCTAAAGATAAAGCAGCTTAAACAGTTCTGTAATTAAATCAAAATTCCCCAACAGCCGAACCTGGTCAAGAGATTTCCTGCTTGTGGTTCTGTTATGGTTCACTCAGTTGTGCAGTCATGGGTTAGGGGGAAAGCTCCCACTTTTTATTTCTTTGAAAAGGAAAACAAACCTAAAAATCCAAAATGTTTTCCTGATCTCTTTTGCATTGTGACCCCATGAACAGGGGGTCACAATTACATCTTGTCACAAACCCAAAGTGGGGTGGGAACCTTCTCAACCAATGTCCTGCTGCATTGTAAAAGCTCTGCCTCAGTTTTTACACTGTCTTCTTTGCAGTTTAGTTTAGTTTCTCTTAGGTTTCTGTTGATAGTGTTTAACTTGACCTTCCAGAGTAATCTAAAGCTGAGCTGCTCTAAAGTCTTGCTGCTGTCTATAGAGAGAGGAAGCACTTGCCAGTCTCTGCTCCCAGACACATAACTGTACTTTTCTGTGTGTGATTCTGGACCTCAGCTCTCCATGAGCTAACCCAGAACAGGTTACTTGCCCTGCTTTTAGCTGGGGTAATTTTCAGCTACAGTAATGAATTGAATTGAATTATTAAGCAGGATTTGATGAGCACCAGAACCAGTGTAAGGTAAGGAGGAAAAGGGTGCAGTGTAGACTGCAGAGGAGGAAGCAGAAGCTTTGCACATTAAATAGCTTGGCAGGGAAAGAACAGTCCTGAATTAAGAGAGTCATCACAAAATTCATTCTTTGCTAGACTTATGGCTGTGCTTGAAAATCTTTTATTTGTAAATTAAATACCACAGCTGGACAGCACAAATGTTCAGACCTTTTCTGTATTCTGAGGTTCACATAAGGGGATGGACTTAGGTTATTTTGTCATTATAGTTATATCAGTGTACGTTCAGAATGTTTCTGGTAGTACTTAAGTCCTGTCCTTTTTAGGGCTCAGCAACAAAAAATGCACTTCATTTTTCTATGTCAAGCCTGTAAAATGGCTTCTGATTGTTCCTGCTGTTGCCACAAACTAATAACTAAGGAAAGGAGATGAAAGAGTTTCCTTTCACAAAAGCTTGTGAAGAAATGAGTGAGAATGAATAGTTGAGAATAAATTGCCAGGGTTGTTTTCTGAGAGAACATGGTTAGGGACAGTTACAATCTAGAGTCCAAATTCTATAACAGCTTCACCCCACATCTCTTAAATGCTTTGTTTCTCTTCTGTCAGTGGGAGACTGATGGAGCTAAATTAAGTGGTGTTAGTAACTGAAATATTGGCTGTCAGTAAATAGCTGTATAGAGTCTTTGCTTTTAAGTAGTGCTGTACTCTTTGTTTAGTTGTTTGGGTTTTTTTTTCCTTCCCTTTTTAGTAATTGTGCTTGAGTATTTTTTTTAGTTGGAAAAAATATAGCCTTGAGACACCATACTTGGACTGTCTTTATTTTTGCTCCAGTACAAATGGATTGCTTTAGTGAAAATAGGTTTCACATCTAAATTGAATTGTCCCTCCCGATATGAAGTGGCTGACAGGAATGCCTATGTTGTAATTAAGGGTGCTTGTGTTTTTATAAACCAAGTGTCCTGATATGCAAATCTTATGAGACCCACTTAAAAAAAAGTGGCTTAGCATCTCTGCCTGCAGAAGAAACCCTAAACAATCTTTCATAAACCTTGTAATTGTACTTTTTGAAAACTATCTGCCTTGTTATCTTAAAACTTCAATGAAAAAGTCCTTCCTCAGAATTTGCTGTACTTTCTTCCATCTATACTTCATTTTTACATTAGTCAAAGCTAAACAAAATGGGAAGGTGTCATCTTGTATTTTCAAGGCTGAAGAAGTCAGACTTCTGGAAATTCACAGAGGTGAGGAGAAGAGAATGATTTAACAGGGAAATTGCATGAAGCTGGGAAAAGGCTGGAATACTGGCTTTGAGTTGTCTCAGCTTCCATTTCCCAAGATTCAGTTGATTTCACATGGGAAAAGTGCTATTCATCACAGGCATTAGAGCAAAGTCCTCTATTTCCTGGAGATTTGTACGTTTTAGACATTTATTTGCTGATAGTGCACATTTTGCAGTAGATAAATGTGCTTAGTCATTTTTATGAAGTCTTCATAGTGTACCAGAGATAACCTGATCAGGCAACATTTCACCTAATCTAAACAAAAATTGTTCGGTTGCTACTTAGTAGTAGCAATTCTAGATCTCATTCTTCTAACTTTTTGCCTGTGGGACGGCAAGAGTCATTCATGCCATTCACCTCCCTTTCTCTTAGTCTGATCATCTACTCTCTTCACCTAATTTAAGACAGGCTCCCTCCCTCACTTTCCAACCTAACTTCTGTCCCGCCCCTTTTCTTTTGAAACACACACTGTCTTCCTCTCCCCACCTACATCTCCTGCCCTTCCTCCCCAGCACTAACCCCTTCCTACCCTATATCTGCTGCCCTTCTTTCCTGCTGCTAAAGGGCACAGCCAGAGCACAGCTTGAGCACTGGCCCAAGCTGACTCTTGGCTTACTCCTGGCTCTGACTCCAGACACCTCTCCCACACAGATCTGCTGGCATAGAGGAGAGGAGCAGCAGGCTCAATGTGGGTGCCAGCAGGTCTGCTTCAGATGTCCTCTGGACTGAGGGATGGTTCAGCCAACTCTTTAGAATAGATGTAACCAGGGTCTGCTGCTCCAGTACTGATTTTAATGATCCTCAGCACTTGCTCTATTTTATTGATTTTTTTTTCCTTTCTTAATTTCTTCTCATACTCTTTTCATGCTCATTTGCTTACTTTTGATTCTCATTTTGGTTTCACTTCTAAAATTTCTTCATACTTGTGCTGTATCTCCTTCTTCCTGTGCCTACAATAGCCTGCTTTCTCTTTCTGTGTCAGAAGGGGTTTTTTTTTGTACTTGAGATTCCAGTGCTGTTGTCTTCCTGAGCCCTGTTTGACCCATCAATGTCTGTATTCTGTATCTTAATCTGCATTATTTATTCTGTAACCTCTCTAGGAATAGGACAACATCATATATCATACTGTCAGAGACACAAATGCTATCAGCTATTGTATAAATATAAGGTGTTTTTTTCTTCCTCTACAATATCAGTGAAAGGGACATTGGTATGAGTATAGCATGGGCCAGGGAGCTGCAGTGCAAGCTGCACGTGGCAGCTGGCAGGTCACTTCACAGGTAAATCACTGTTGGCCTGGAGGTAACAAGAACAACTCATATTGTGCTAATGAATTACTTCGAAAACTGTTACAGGTAAGACAGAAACACCAGCCAAAGATCAAGGTGAATTGCGAGTCCCACATCACTTTCCTGGCCATACACACATTGCTGTGGGGTTGGGCCAGAGGTCATTCCCAAGGATGGATAGTGCACACTGGCTGTGCTGCTGCTCCTTCAGGCTCACTTCACATGCAGCTTCTCTTGGGAAAGATGTTTGAACTGGTCCTGAGCAAAGCTGAGGAGTCAGCTAACGCTAAAGTGGATCCTCTCTTATCTGCCAGCATAGATAGAGTCATCATGTATCATCTTTCTGAGCTGTGCAAGAAGACTGTAATGGCCAGATTGTATTCTAAAATACTCTAGAATTGCTGGGTATATGAAAATGTGATTTTTCCTTGTTTGTGCTGCAAACCATTGAGTGTTTGGAAGTAGAGTGGGGAGACTACGGAGGATGTTAGTGTTGCTCTGGAATATGCTTCTGTATGCCAGCTTGGATCTCTGGGTTAGGCTGTCAGTAATCTCACTTCTGTCAGAATCCAGTACCTAGAATTACTGTGATGGTGGTGTGTGATTGCCTTCTGTTGGATATCTGTTCATCTTAGCACTGTGCAGTATCCTGTATCTCTCTGCTGTGTTATGAATAACATGAAGGTCACTGACTTCTTGTCTTTAGATTCTTCTGGAAGCTGGGTTAAATATAACTAAAATTAGCCTAACTGCTATTAAGTAAGAACCTGTGACTTCTTCATTCCAGGCTGTGATCATTTCACTCAGTTCAGGTGGCTTTCGGGCAACACTATAAAATTCTTTCGTAAATTGAAAATAAACAAAAATAGTCTTATGCTGAGAATTTAAAAAGAGTCATATAATGAATTTAGGTGAACTGAATAATTTATGCTCAAAGATGCAAGGGGTAACAAGGAGCCTGCATCACCATAATGTTAGAAATCAGGGAAAGCCTCAGCCTTGACTGACTGAGCAAAGATCTTGGTAAAGACACTACAAATACTGGAAACTAGCAAAAATCATTAAAGGGTCTGTTTATCAAGGAATAAATCTGTTCTCTTAACTTGGTACAGCTTTAGGGTAGAGTGCAAGAATTTCAGGGAAGGAGGACAATCCTTGAAAATTACGCTGAGTTAGAAGTTTTAAGGGGAATGAAATATAGTCTCCTACTCATTTCAGTAGAAGGAAAACAAATAGTAAAGATAAGTTGTCATGGAATGAGAGTGATTCCAGGCTTGAAGGTAATTTAGATGTCATTCAAAGAGTATGTGTGTACTGTTTCTTTCTTTTTTCAGTTGGTTGGGTGATACAGAAAATTTTGAAAAATCCAAATCAAAACAACCCAGCCCACTGGTGCTGATCCTCATATAACATTTCACACGAGACAGGGCAACTCAGAGAGCAGGAGGCACACACTCTTCCACAGAGTATTGCAGGAACGGAGTTATGAAATTAAACAATATGGACGCAAGGTTTTGTAATCAGTGAAATCAGGAAGGGATGACTAATTGAGGAAAATCAAATCTGAGTGTTTCTGAGGATGCATGAGAAACAAATTGCTTATTTGAACAAGCGTCTTTCAAAACCCAAGTGTTACCTGAGGGCATTTTGCGATTCAGTTACTCCAAAGCACTTAAAAATAATTTTTATAAAACAAAGGAATAATGTTGTAAAATTTGTAAAAAAATTGCAAATGGTTATCAAAGAACATATAAATAATTGAATATAATTATGAAAGAAATCTGACATCTCTTTGTAGCTCTGCCTGCTGTTTGAATAATCTGAGGTATTTTCTTAACAGTTTTAAATATTGGGGATTGCTTTGCTTTTAGCATGCATGTGACTTAATTTATAAAATTTTCCTTGGGTTTTTAATGACTTGCAGCATATGGATTATATAAACCATGTGTACAATTGTATTGGTCATCTCTAAATTTGCATTTTAAAGGTGCCTGAACATCTCAGATAATTGTGCTTATAAATGCTGTTGAACTCTGCTTTCCTAAAGATTTGGCTAAATGTCTGCATATTTCTATAGGTTTTTTAAATTTTTTTTTTCTTTTTTTTCCCTTTTTTTTAAAAATAAAAGTTTATTATGCTGTGGTTGATTTCAGCTGGATGTTTTGAAGGAATGAGAGATGGTAGTGCTTGTTTCCATTTTCCATTAGTCAGTGTTGCACGTGTTGTCTAATTCCACTGAATTTTGATGGAGTAGTCCTTAAAGTCATACACTTTGTACAAACTTAAGGTTAAGGAGGGAGGATGGAGCAGGGAGAGACAAAAATGTTGTACATACGGCAACAGAGTTGGCAGAAAGCCTGTGGTGTTTTTAGCCTGCTGCGTAACCTGTCAGACTGCACATTGGTCAGCCAATTAGTACATTCATTAAGTGAAACCATCCTTTGGGTGCAGTGCCTCTTGTGGAATCCGTAGTTCAGGGATACAGGTGAGGATTGAGGATACTGGAGGTGAAGCTGCGGTTGTTGTGGTTAGATGATGAATACTTGTAGGCGTTACATGACACATCATGAAAATAATCAGGCCTGGCTGGTGCCTCAAATCATGGCAAGGCTTGGGTTTGATCTCGTGTTCCTTTTCTGCTGGAACACCAGTAGCCTAGCTCAAATCTTGAAATAGAATATGTAGCTGTGGTTTAAGGATGGTGTTGGAATTGCATATATTCTTTCCATGGTTAGGACAGAATAAATAAATTCTGACTTTTTTTAGTTCTATGGGACTTAACATTTGTATATAAAGACTAAGTTAAAAAAAGAAAAAGGACTTGAGTAGTGGTATTCCACAAACTGAGGTATCCTGAAATTGGAGGATTGATGTTTTTATAATTACGTTTTTTATGCTGAAGAGTCAAAATGCAGTTTTGTGAATCCTACAGTTAATGTTAGAAATATTTTTTTCTGTCTGTTTCTTTATTAATACTGACCAGGCTTTTTTTTCAATTCATCTGTTAGGATGTTCGTGGAGATTATTATTTTGCCAAGGAAGTACCTACTGGATGTCCTGATTCCTTCTCTTTCCATTCTTTCTGCTACTGACATCCACTGCTAAGCCTTGAGCAGTGCATTTATTATAAGAACTGGGTTTTCATCATAAAGTCCTCCCAGCTGACTTGAGTGAAGTATATCACTGTGGGAGCCAAGAACTGCTGCATTCTGACATCAGATTTCATAACCTTTCTGCACTTTAATAATACTTCTCTGAAATGTATGGAACTGATAGGGACAGCAGAAGGGTATCCAGAAATATCTGGTATTTTTTGCATGTAACCACACTCCTCTAGTAGTGGTAGAGGAGAGGAACTCTATTGTCTGCTCTTGCCTGCTTTTAGCTCCGCACAACATTTAGCTTCATTGATGTCTGTAAAGAAGTTAGAAAATTACGAGCTTTTATAAGCTTTTTTTTTTTTTTGGTGGGTGTGCATGAAGCTCTCTTGCTCTCACACGTATATCTCTTTCAATTTGGGTGAGCAAGTTTCTGTGGAATGGTGTGTGTATTATTGTTTCTGGTTCTTTTCTGTTTTTCACTTGGGAGTAGGATAGTACAGAGAAGGGAAAGCAGAAATTTACATTCATCTAAAACTTGCTGGAGCCATTACAGAAATAAATATTTTACTTTGATTTGACTTTAATTTATAAGACACCAGTCTTTCCATGTTGCACTTCTGACACTTTGGTCTGAGGGAGCAAGGCTTCACACTTAGGTATAAGGGCTGTGTTCTTAAAACAAAAAAAATTGTTATTTTGTTCCAGTGTTCATGTCCTTCCTACACTATGCTAGAAATAGCTGATTGGGTAGCAACTAGTTATCCAGCGTTTAGACTACATTAAGACTTTCCTTCAACAGAAAGATTATCTGGATTGCATTATTGCCTAATCCATTATGCTTCAAGCAGTCTTGACACTTGATTAAGTAATGTGTAAATCTGTTTTCAGAGGTCGATTCATGCATGGATTTCTTCTTAATTCAAGCTTCATTTTGGAAACAAGATTTTGGCAGAACTTTCCTGTGGTTAGTTTTAGCAAGAATCCTCATCCCATCTCTGATTCCAAAACGTCTACTTGCTATTCAGTGGACAGTGTTTCAGCAGAATAGCTCCCTCTCACAACCAAGACTTTGAGAGGTGTTGGCAATATGGATTTGACAGGATGTCTTCCTTTCTTCTCATCAGCACCAGCAGTATGAAGCTTGCTGTGTTTGGAACTTCTTTAAGCATTGACCGAAAACTTCTGCCAGTTTTGAGACTCCTGGGCAGTTCAGTGCAGATAAAGATAATCTATTAGAATGAAAAAAGAATAGAATCTGTCTCAGGGTGCACTCAAAATATGCTTTCATGGAGTCGTAGGAGCACACAGGCTGAAGGGACCTTGGGAGGCCCTGAGGTTGCTCAAGGACTTTTCTAGTTAAGTTTCAGGAGTCTCCAGTGATGGAGAGTCCACAATCACTTTGGGCAACCTGCTCCAATATTCAGCCATTCTCAAATAAAAATTTTTCTTCGTTAGGTCTTAAACAGAGTTTCCCATACTTGAACTTGTGTGTTCCCTCTTGTCTTAGTCCTGGGTACCTCTGAGACAAGCCTTGTTTTCTACATCTTCCCATTAGCTAATTGCAGAATTTCTGTAGACAAAAAAAAGCTTGAGGACCTTTAGTGTTTGAGTCATTAAATAAGCTATTCTTTGTAATACATAGGACATACATTAAACTGACCAAAAAGAATGTTTATATTTTAGATTGAGCCTGTTTTCTGCCATGGGCAGTTGTTTAGATAATATACCAATTCTATAAAATATGTCAGGAATGTGTTGTTCTTCCAGCAGACGGTGAACATTTTTTGAGGACTTGCAGTAATTTAATTGGAGTAGAAAACCTTTAAAAATACATCACCACTTCACAGACACTGTGTAAGGCCTGTATTTGGATTACTTTAGTGATATTCTGATCATAATTATGTGATTGTCCAATTGCCTTGAAGACAAAACTCTGTAGATGTATCACGTCTTAAAAGTTTTGATATCTGGTAGACAGTGTTTCTGACAATTATGGCCAACGGTAACAAGGTAATAAAATTCCTCTTATACTTCCTATTTCAGATTGCTTGATGTATTTCCTGGTATAAATATTGTAACGGCTGGAACAAGTTCAAAGGAAATCTTTGTGGTATTGATCATAAAGTTTAAGAGGCATTGTTTTACTACTTAAGTGGGCATGTCTCATTTTCCATTTTTCTTTTTATTTTTCTTTACTGTGTGCAAAAAAGCTGCCTAACTGAATTAAAGTTTGTCCCCCATTTTTTTTTCTTCCCTTCTTCCTCAGATTGCAGCTATTCTCAGGAAACGAAAACTTGACTATTATTTGTACAAACTGCTACCTGAGATCTTGCAGTCAACTTCCTTTCTGACAGCAAATGGGACCTTGTATATTGCTTGCTTTTGCATTCTAAGGTTGGTATACTATCCTAAAACCGAAACATAGTAAAGCTATTTTTTTGTGCAACTTTTCAATTTGTATAATAATTTGTCTCTTTTTGTAATAGGCTTGTTTATAATGTTTTGGAGTAAGAAAAGCTACAGCAATCGTCTTGATTTCTGGTCTTACCATTTGAATGTGAAACTTCGCTTTTTTAAAATTATTTTATTCTCGGTTTTGTAATCTTTTAAATGAATAAACAAATCAAGGTATCCACTTTGCTTCTTTTTCTCTGTTTTACTGATTCAAAATACATTGTTGCAGGAAATTCAAATAGATTCTAGAGGGGAATAAAAGGCCTAATCTTTCTTTCCTAGAAATAATTGATGTAATTTGATATTGGTTTCTATTTTCCTAATGCAGAGGCTGTGATAACTTGTAATTATCCTGAACTTTATGCAGCCATCCAAGTTTGTGCTTTCTTTATGGTCATAAATGAAGGAAATCCCAGCACAGCTTCTGGGATTCTGTAAGATACAGACTTGCTCTGAAAAATGAGCATAAGGGGCATTTCTGTATTCTGTTTCCAGCATATATTTCTAGTAACTATCAGGATAGTTAAAAATTAAAAGTTGCTGTTTATTAATATGATTATGCATTTATTGTAAGACATGTTACACGTAGACAAGTAAAGCCTACAGTAGCTGTGAATGTTTGAAAGTTAACTGACAGCACACTCGACAGCCCCTCTAAAAGATAAACCTATTATGCCTTACTTCTAAATCTATTTAGAGGCCTCTAAACTTTCCTTCAAAGCTGAAGGAGAAGGCAGAAAAGAAGAGGAACTGGCTGAGGAGCCATGGAATGCTTTTCAAGTAAATAATTTTCAAAGTTCAAAGTGAATCTATAAATAATGAGCTCTAAATAATATGATGTCTTCTAGCAATCTAGGTTGTATTAATATCGATTTATCTTTATTCCTCTGAACTATAGATGCCCTTCCTTATTCTGCCATGTATTTGCCTGTAAATCTGCAGCGCTTTACTCCAGTGCTGTAGTTAAATGTTATTCTCTAAATTAAGCTGGTCTGGTTTTAAGTTTTATGGTTTTCAGCAGTTCCTGTT
Organism: Gymnorhina tibicen; assembly: GCA_013399875.1. Lineage (NCBI taxonomy): Eukaryota > Metazoa > Chordata > Aves > Passeriformes > Artamidae > Gymnorhina > Gymnorhina tibicen. The sequence goes on along the minus strand of VXAZ01006775.1, from coordinate 3,058,699 downwards.
ACAGAGGGTATTAGCCATCTAGCAGATCTGTGCCTGTGCCTGTGCTAGTCAGTGAAGTAGGTAAGAGACGAGTGTCTTACAAGATGCCAGTTGGTATGGCATCATTTTCACCTATGTCATTTTCTGACCTCCAGAACAGCATGGCCAGATGCAGACTGGGTAATGGAAATGCTGCCTAGTCCAGGTGCCCTCCAAGTCTCCTTGAAGCATTATTTGGGTTTACCTAGGTCAAAACCATGCAAAGGACGATTCCAATGATTAAACGTGACAAGGGATACATGTAAGTGCTTAAGCTGTGCTGCACAGTAACCAGCCAGCATCCTGGGAGGTGTACATGCTTTTTCTCTTGCAGAGAGATGCCTGTGAGGAATAAACATCTGCAACAGAATCCTTGCTGGCAGAGTCTCTGCACACTGCCCACCACCTGCAGTTGCAGGATTTGCAACTAAAAAGTTGTTGGCTAGAGTGCTGATTGAAACTGGTGAACTGAAATCACTAATAGAGGCAAAACAAGCGTTTAAGGCAGCCATGGGAATGGTACCTGTTGAAGTACATGAATGTCCAGTTATAATGATAATCTTGCAACTTTTTTGTCCAAAATGAAATTCAGAGGCTTAGCAATGAAGTGACTAGGATATGTAAGAGCTATTAAATGACATTTCAGAAAACAATGGATAACATGATTATCAGAGAAGAAATACTTTCCAAACTTACTTGTATACTTTGAAGAATGAGTACATACCTGGTGGTGATCCACTTGGTGCTTTTACATGAATTTCCAAGTGCCTTTGACTAGAGTGCTTGCTAGGAGTCTTCAAGAAGAAAGGTCCCCTGTCTTCCAAGAATTAGGAAATGATTAGCAAGTAGTTAATATATACGAAACAAAACAAGGCATAAATAATTGGTTTTCATAGTAGAAAGAGGCTGCCAATGAAGTTCCTGTTATGTCCTTTGTTTTGGGTATGCCTAAGGAATGTGGAAAAGGGGCTGAAGACTAGGATGAGAGATTGTATGAGATTGTTTAGGGTACAGAAATCTAAAACTGACTCCCATCCATTTCAGGAAGATCTGTTGATTAAAATCGCTTATGAATTTGATAGAGAAAAGTGCAAAGTAATGCTTCGGGAAGGAAAAAAGCAGCTCTGTCCTTACTGAGGGATGGGCTTCAAACCAGCTGTGATTAATCAGGAAGGTGTTTGAAGATCATCATGGGTAGGTTCTTTGAACAAGTCACTTCAGCACTTGAATATGGTCAAGGAGCCGAGTGAGTGTTGTTTGGAGAAAAAATGAGAACACACCAGGAAGCTGAATGGATACATGACACCTTTACATGAGTAGTGTATGCCTTTTTAAGAGTTTCTCCTAAGATCATGATGTTGAAAAGTCATTCAATTGAAATGTACTTAATATCTTGTATTTAATATACTTGTCTTGCAGCTTGAGCCAAGCTTGCTTCTCTCACCTGCTCTTGGGTGGTTGATGGAGGATGGAAATGTGAGACTTCATTCCTTTATTTTTAACCAGTTTGTGTCTTTTGTAATATTTTTGTTTTTTTAATGTTTTGATTGAAGTTGTATTATTCTTTGAATTTATTGCTGTGTGATACAGTGCACTTCTTTCAATAGCCCCTGAGAGCAAGAGTAATGGTATGTGATTATCCAGGCCAGAATGTGATTTGGTGTTGTACATTTTAAACCATCAAAGAAATACCAGTGCCTCTGTTTCTGCATAACTAGCCTGAGTATTTCTGGACTTGATTTGCAACCATCAAAAGAGATTGTCTGAGACTGTGAAGACCTAGATGCTCTCTGTCTGGTTCTAGACGGTGATGAGAGACTGGGTAGGAGAGTTGTGCAATAGGATATATGCTGCAGTTTTTGTATCTGTTTTTGATTGAAAGGCATATTATAGCAGCAGCAGTAACTCAGAAACAGAATTGTCCTGCAAGCCCCATGCAGTTGATTGTTCTTACCCTCTTGGAGTTCTAGACCCAAACAACGGATTAAAGGGTTTATAGCTGGACATGTTAACTCACAGATATGGTAGTTTCTTCCTTTCAGCTAGGAAAAACTACCAAAATTGAAACTGATGCAAATATTCTCAAGGATATAAAATTTTTGGCAAGAATGTGGAATCAAAATAATTTCCGGCATTCTTTAATAGTCTCATCACTTCACAGGTGGGTAAAATTTCAAAAATATCGAAATCCAATGTCAGCAATGACTTAGGCAGTGGATAGATGTTCTTGTTTTAGAAGGGATTGCCAAGCTAACTTGACTGACTTTTTTTTCGCTCCTCTTTTTTTTGCGTGGTGAATCAGGGTCTATGTGCAGGCTGCTCTGTTGGCAGAGCAGTGAGGGTGATGATCTCTGTTACAGATGTGTGACAGTCCAGCTGGGGGTTGTAATCTCTTCTGCTGGTGACATCCAGAAGACTACATCTGTCTGGCTTCAGATGGAAGTGCTGGGTTCCTGTGTTGACAGGCATTGCATCTGTTAAATGAAAGGTGTGATTTTTAGGTTTATGGTTTAATTACATGTAAAACATCATGAAGACATGGTTCTCTTAGTCTAGCAACTAGAGTAATGAAGTTTATCCATGTACAGCTTGTACATTGAAGAATTAGATGCATGACCTGAAAGAACTCCTATTTCTTATTCCAATTTCCATCCATGGAACATGTGAAAATAACCATGCAAATAATAACAAAATCTAATTTTTCATTTACTTTAGGAGAAGTTTAAATGTTTCAGTTAGTGACTGTACATTTTTATTTCCACTAGACTTTATTATGTAAAATGTGTTACTGTTGTTTCCGAAATCTTGTCAAACCAAACATGCAAGCATGTGTAAAAGGATTCTAAACCATGCCAAAAGAACAAATTACTGTTTCTTTCCCACAGAAAAGGCATTTGTTCTGTTACTTAACAGGTGTGTCTGGTAAGATGTGTTCATACTTACTAAGATGCTTAAAATGACTTCTCTGAAACTTTGTACAGTAATTACTTTCTGAGAGAGTCCTAATAATGAACTTTAGCTCCTGCAGCATTTGGCATTGTCATCCTGAGAAATTATCCTTTTGCAGCCGTGGGAATGAGCAGTGTGTGTAATTGCCATTACATCACTTGCTGCTGATACATTGGCTCTCTTTTCACTTACGAACATAAGCTGGCACTGCTCACTGGTAATATTATTTTTGCAGAAGTATAAAATGAGGCTGCTCATGCCTTTGACGGCAAGAATGAAAGTGAGCTAATCAGATGGTGTTGATAATTATCTTTGTTCTCCCTTCTGTGTTGTCAGCATGAAATTTATCTAAGAAAATGTCCTCTTCTACCCTGTATGTTTGCCATTTTGTTTATTTTGTTTGCTGTGTTTTTAGAAGGGTAGACTCCATTGTAACGCTTTGTTTTCCCACCGATAGTGCTTGTCAGCTGAGCAGCATTGGTATAATTGAAGTGTGTTTATTATCGTGCTACCAAATGTCACGACCCCCTGACTCTTGTTTGCCTTTGTGATCAGCCTGAATAAGTTTGAAGGTGCGGGTCTCCTGAACAGACCAAACATGGTGGGTGACACTGTGTCTGACAGCAATTTGGCTTTCTTCCTTTAATAGTGACCAATTTATAGAAAGATTTTCTTAGATATTGTTATTTGTGTAACTCTTTTTTTTTCAGCTCTTTTTGTTGAAAGAAGTTTGATAGGTGAAATCATGTGGACCTTAAAAGAAATCCAGATCTAGCTGCAAAAAATGAGAGCTTTCCTGGCTTAATAGGACTGGGAATTCACTGTTGCTTCCACTTGTAATGTACAGACTGATTCCTTGGCTAACTGTAAATGTGTATTTTCCTGTTTTTAGCATCAGTCTGTTTGGAGTGTGGCATATATTATAATTATTTGATTTGATTTCTGTCTCACCTGATTCCATCACTACATTCCACAAGGCAGATCTTCCTGAAGATGTATTTGGACAAATAGCAAAGAGATGAGTGGCTATAAGATTTTTTTGAAGATTTTTCTGTGACTAGTATTTGCATATTTTCAAAAATATGTCTTGAAAACTCTGCTTTCCTGGAAGAAAAGTAGCCATTTAAATGACATGAATACATTATTGAAGTGTTTCAGGTGTTTAATGTTTGTGAAGCACTTTGGGAACTCCTCTTGAGAATTATCCAACTGTAAAAATATAACGATTAGTGTTTATTAGTAAGTACAGATTAATGCAATAAGACTAAATTAATAAATCATATGTAATTTTATAATACGGATGAAATATGGCGTGGTTCATGAATGTTCCGTTGGCATGTAATATGTGTACAAATTACTTTTTCAGGAAGATACTTGGAAAATTCTACTTTTGGTCCCCTGGCTTTGGTGCAGCTTTACCTGCTTCTTACATGGCTATTCTCATCGAAAGGAAAAGCAGGTAGGGTTTGTGTTTATAGATTTTCAGCTTAATATAGTAATGTTTCTTTTTTGGCCATTTGATGACTGACACTTGACAATTCAGCGGTTTTACTTCAGAGTGCTAGAAATATGGTTCATTTGCAAAAGTGTCTTTTGCAACTTTAAATTTAAATCTAGAAAGCTACAGTGAAAAAACACTTTACAAACGTTCAGTTTCATGTTTGTGGTTCATGTTGGTGCAATTGTGTTGCTCAGGATGGCCTGATAAAGCTTGGTTGCTTAGGGCTTCCTAATGAAACTATGGTTTTGGTATTGTTTGTTTTTTAAAATATGATTTGAGCAATGTTTGCAATCAGTCACAGAGAGGGAGAATGATGACTTAACAACATGACGTTAGTTAAGATAGAGGAATTATAGGATGTTGTGGAAAAAACTGTGGATGAGCTGAAGTAATTCAAATTGGATGAAATGTACAGGTACAGAATGCAAAGCCTTTTACTTAAGGAGAGGTGCTGAAGTTCAGCTATAAATGATAAGTTCATTATGAAAGCATGAAGGCGGGGGAAGAAAACTGAGTAATCCAGGGATAGCCCAAAGCTGCCATTTATAATGTGGCCACAGGAAGATGTCACGTGAAATCCTGGCTTGTAAAGTTTTATTGTTTGAAATTCAACTTATGTTGGTATCTTGAATAAATAGTGGCAGTTATAATACCTTCATAATTTACTTTGGAGTGAGATGCTTTAGTCATCTAGTTAGTAGATTTAATTTAAAGAAGAGAAGGTAACAGAAGGGTAAAGTAAGGGATTACTCTTTTTAAAAAGATGGTGAAGGAGGTATTAGACGTCGTGTGAATGCACTTTTGATTACTGTGAATGTCTGAAACTTCCTTAAGCAGCCATTTAAAAATGATAGCAAATATGTATCATTATGTTGTTGACTCACTGTCAGTTCCCATTCCTGAACTTCAACTATGGAGTAAGCAAATACCATGCCAAGTATGTCAAAGTTCTGTCCTTTTAAAAGAATGCATTAGCCATTGTTTTTGAAGATTTAGGATGTATAAGGGCTTCTGGAAATGTGGGAGCACTTCTAAATCACTTTCTTTAATGTAACTATAGAGAAAATAATCGTAATCAAGTTACCAAATAAGTTAATTATCTTTTTAATGTCCTCTGTAGCTGACTGATTTTCATCTTGCTGTAATTACATTGTAAGAAGTTGGATACATTTTAGTAGAACTTTGTGTAGTTACTTAGACACCAGCACTGCCATTGGCATCAGAGTTTAATTTTTGGGTGAGAGCAAATGCATTTTCTCCCTTTGATAAGTGACGACTCTGGCTTAACTTTTCCTACAGACTTGTTACAATGTGAGGCTTTTCCGTGCCAGACTCCTACTATTTCTAGATAACATTAAAGAGGAAGAAATCAGGCTGGTTGTCAATCTGTGAACTTCTTGTAGCTTTCAGAGTGTTTGTGAGTGGACAGTTGAAACTGCTTATGAGCCCAAAGCCATACAATGTTATTGTCTAACAGCAAAGCAACTATGAGAAAGTTGCAAAGCTACACTTGTTGAGAGTAACAAAAAGAGTAGGCAAACAAATTTTATATTAAATGGGTTTTTCTAGACTTCTTAGTGGCAATGTATGAAAGCTCTGACATGTTAACAGGATTCTGTTTAGCATCTGAAATTTGAAAGAAATGGAACTTGAAATAGAGGTATGTGGAAATGACAAAAGTGGATTGGTACAGCATGTATGCAATGAATGATGCTGGAATACTTAATTCCTGGAGGGTTATTCCCCTTTCTGTCAGAATCCATGATGTGTGACCTAAGATATTTTGCATAAAAATTCACATAATGTTGGATCAGTTAAAGGAAAGAAGGAAATGTTGGTATTGGAGTATTACATGTGTTTGAAAATGTGGGGTCATTGTTCTTAATGAAAAAAATTGTTAAAGGATGTCAGAAGGTATTTGAAAGTTAAGGGTTTTTTTTAAATACGAAGTTGTGTGGTATGTTCTCAGATGGCAACTATGTATAATGTGCAAAATGCTACTGCTGCTGACAGTGAAATACGACTTTCTGATTTCACATCTGTTTGCCTGTTAGCTTCTGTTACAGGCAAAATCAAATTTTAATAGACTCATAGTCCCTTAGGAAACAGACGTTTCACATGGAGATACAGGGGCATTTTCAGTTATCTGCTGGGCAGCTTAGAACAAATTGTAGTGAAAAATCAGGGAGGTGGGAAAAAGTCCTGATTTGAGTTCATAAACATATCTCTAGCCCTTCAAATTACTACTAGCAGCTGGCAGCAACATTGAACTTAATCACTTAATCTCTTCCCAAGTGGATACCCTATTTTAAGTACCTCACTGGCATTTGCTTGCACAGCATCCCTGTCAGTCCTGAACTTGGGAACAGCAGGCTTATAAATCAGATTTTCTTCCAAGTGTTGCTGTTCATGTGTGCCAGCCTTGTCCTTCTTCCGTGTAATTCTTACGGAAGAATGGGAAAAAGAGCTGGATAGATGGCTAGATGCATTATAATCCTGAGGAGGAACATGTTTTCTAATGTGTTACAGAATTAGTTTGATTGTAGTTTCTATCTGTGTTATATGTAATTACAGATTTGCATGACACTGACAATGAGGAGGGAAGATGACACTGCATAGAAACTTCAAACAGACTCAGGATCAGGAAATGATCTGCACTATATTATACTCCTACAGGTCTATAAAGATATAAATGGCACATTAATATATCCATGTGTGTTCTATTTGGTGACTAGAAAATATGGTTGTCCTATCTATGAAAACTAGTTTATCAGGATCTATGGAAAGGGCCAAGGAATAAAAGCACTTCTTAACTTTTTTGTATATGTACCCATAAATGTTCTGTGAGATTATCAGAAGAGAACTGGTCGCATTATTATGATTAAGTAATGTTTTGATAAAAATTATTTCTTAGATAAGGTTTGGATGTGGATACATAACCATGAAGATTATGAATGTGCACATTGCAAACACATATTCTGTGCCTTTTGTCCCTTACTCCAGTAGGAGGAACTCAGAATTTTTCCCTTTTTCTGGTGCTCTCAAGCTTTGTGGATCGCCTGTTAGAATTAGGAAGAAGCATCTTTACTGGCTCTAATTTGTTTTAATTGTCAGTATTTTAGTCATTCTGTATGTATATATTGTCATGATAGCTATGGCTATATGACAATAAGTAAGCAAGCTTCTAATAGGTGCACTTGCATGATTATACTTAAAAGAATATAATGTTCTTTGCAATTTCACCTGTTTTATGTCTTCTATTAAAGAAAAATGTGCAATTGTTTTGTCACAGAATTCAGTTTTGTAGTGTTAGACATTAAAAGCTTTGTTAATGTCTCCTCAAAAATAGAGAGATGACTCAGTTCCATTAATTTCTTTGAACTTCCTTTGGAAATCATTGCATTCTTGTTATTAACCTTTGTATGGAGTTGTTTAACCATACAATCCTTGTTAGCTCCTACAGGTGTTGTTTCCAACTGGTGATAAGAAGCAATTTTATTTATAATTTTGAAAAAAGAATATTTTGCTTACGTCTTTTGGCTCGTGTTTGTAAAGTTACAGTCTCCTGTCATTTCTTTCAACATCTATTAAATGTTATCACCAAGAATTGAACATATAGTAAGGAGGAGATATGTGGCTTGGACTGAAAGACATGGCACTGCCTTGTTCTAGAAGTACCGAGACTGATAGAAAGCAAGGAAGTAACTGAATATACTTGTTAAAATTATTGTGAATCAAGCTGTTGACATGAGATTTGAGACTTGGCTGAAGCCAGCCTGTTACTGGAAATCTGATTAGATCAGTTGTACCTTGCTGACTTCTAAGACAAAGAAGTCTCATAGCTTGGTGGAGAGCCTGTATTTAAGACCTCTGTGATTACTTTCTAGGAAAAAAATGTGTTCTCTTAAGTGTTCTGTAAATGTGCTGATGTTTCAAAACTACTTAAGTTGTGTTTTGCTAGTAGCTGAATGGCAAACTTCATTTTATTGGACTCTTGCTCAAGAAATCATATATTAATGAATTTCAAGAACTATAAAGCTTTAAGAGGGGACACAATTCCAGTTTTAATGAAATGAATTGTCTTGCTGCCTGGCTGTTTCGTTTTTTTTTTTCCCCCCTGCCTTTTGTAACTAATTAAGCCAGAGAAAGTTTAACTACAGCCACCTAAAATTTCTGTGTCAGTTGTGAAGGGACACTTCTGGGGTTGCCCCTGCTCCCCCCTTAGGCTGCATTAATGTTTACATATTGGCTGTTAACATTATAGCGGCGCCTGTCTCGTCGCTGCAGTTACGACTCTGTCACTGATGGTATTATAAAACTTGAGATTTAGGGCTTTTATAATTTGGTTGTAAAATCTTGCTTGGGGCAACTATTTGTAATATGTTTTTAGTTGAAAACTTGGGGTGTTTTTCATAAAAAAATTCAGTGTACTGGGCTCTTAGAAAAAGATTTAAAGCACATGCATTTAAAAAGTGAAACAGTGCAACAGTGCATGTTACAGAGGACATCTATATATATACACATCTATTTAGTGTTCTTGGAAACAAAAGTATTACTATGCATTGCTTGGAAAAGTGACAGAAACATTTGTGTAAGAACAATGTGGAATTTTTAGACTTTATGTTTGTTCTGATTAAACATTCAGTGCTGTTAGGGTTATTTGCTTGCCATAAATACCATTTGTCTAAACACGTTATAAAGGAGGAATATGGCAGCACAATAATGGTAAAAAGTATACACTATGAAGAAATACATCAATTTTGTAAGTTTGTCCATTCAAATACAAACTTGTTGGCATATATTTCTTTATAGTAGTATAGTATATTTAGACTTGAGGTGACAATTTCCTTTCTCAAAAATGTTTTATGGTTATTCAGTTTGACATTATGTTTTAGGGAAACAGATAAATCACCAGTATGGTGGGGTGAGTAATCAAAACAAATGAACAAACTCTTTTAACACAGCAAGGGTTTTTGCAAGCTTCAGTTGTACTTGCTACAGTTGAGAAATTGAGAAAGCAGGCTATGTTGTGGGATGATTTTTTGCATATTCTTTGCATTGTAGTGAAAAAACTCTCAAATTTGGATCACTGACATGAGTATTTTGTGGTGTAATCTGGTAAGGAGAGCTAGCTGGGAAAAAAATTATTTTGGAATTGTACTCCTCTAGAGTGATTATTGCTGTGAAATACGGAGCCAGGCTGTAGAAGTTACTGGGAAAACCTTTTATTTCTAAACCAAAATATGTTAAATTCCATTGTACTTCAGCAACTGCCTTGGTGAGAGCCAGCGTTTGAGGATTTATGTTTTTATAGTAACAGTGCATAAACTTTTGAACATGTTTTGCTGCATGCTTTGAGGGCTGCTACTGTGCTGTAGTTATAGAACCAACTCATAAAATGTTTTGGATAGGAAGGGATCTAAAAGCTCGTCTAGTTCCAACACCCCTGCCGTGGGCAGGGACACCTTCCACAAAAGATTGGTTTAACAGTTATCAGAAGAAGGGAAAACCGATCATTCAAGGTTGGGAGTGCAGAAGTCAATCTAGAAGATGCTGTGATGGTGGCAACATTTTGAATGGCAGGTAGCTCAGGACAGGCAGCCCTTGGGAGTATTTTTCATGGAAAAACCTGCGATAGGCTGGTATTTTACACTAGAAGGATTGATGCCCTCTCTAAAGTATATCCCTGGCAGTCATAAGTTTGTTGATATATTCAGAGAGTTTTCTGTTTGTCTTGCTAGTATTGCATCATGTATTAATTCTAGAAACAGTTTCTGGCGTTTTTTTAACTGTTCAGTTAATTCAATATTAATAAAGTCAGTTTTTAAGAACTGTCTTTTTTAAGCACAGGAACAGGCTGTTCCAGTGTGTTGTAAGTCAAGCAAGTGGGCCATAAGACCAGTTTGGCTGAACAGTAAACGCCTTGTGGAGCTCAAGAGAAAAAAGAAACTGTATGATCTCTGGAAGTGAGGTCAGGCATCACAGGAAGAGTGTGGTTTGCATAGGCAGAAATCACAGGAAGAAACCTACGTGGTTTGCATAGGCAGAAGATCTGAATGGCCAAAAACTCAATTAGAGTTGAAACTAGTCAGTGCTGTATCTGACAACAGGGAAGGGCTTTTTAAAGTAGATTAATAGCAAGGGGAAGTCTAAAAAAACCACATTGATACTTGTTGAAGGTGGTCACCTGACTAATACAGATGTAGAAAGAGCAGAGGCTGTTTTTGCTTCCATCTTCATTAACACTGATAGACCTTGGACTGCTCAGTTCTTTGATTTGGAGGACCACATGGTCAGTACAATCCATTTGCCAACACTAAAATTGTAAGGACCCAGCTGGATGTTCACAAGTCCATGGAGCCTGATGGGATTCACCCCAGAGTTCTAAAGGAGCTATTGGGTGTTGCAACAGGACCCCTCTCAATGTTACTCCGTGTACAAGAAGGGTGTGAGGGAAGACTCAGTAAGCTAAAGACCTGCTGGTTTAACCTTAGTTCCTGGAAACATTCTGAAGATTATTTTGGGTAATATTGAAAGGCATTTAAAGGAACAACATGATCACCAGGCACAGTTAACATGGGTTCACAAAGAGAAAGTCCTGTTTAACTTATTTGATGTCCTTCTGTGACCAGGTCACTCACCTAGTGGATGAAGGGAAGACTGTCATTTAAATTGTAGCCATATTGTGAAGCTGTCCTGTGTGAAGGAGATGGATGTCCTCTGTGGGTTATAGGAAGATGCTGTGTGACTGGCAAGGTATAAACTGTCTGCTCCATTTGTAAAAGTAGCTCCAGAGTAAAATTTGCTTCATTTAAATGAACTGTGGAAACCACTTGGTTTATTATGTGAGAAAGATCTTCTCTCTCATATAGTGTTCTTAATTATTCCTGTAGTAAGTCTGTCCTTCATTCCTGCCCTTTACTCCTTGTGATTCTGTGTATGCACATAAGATGCAGGTATAATCCTTATACTTCTGGATAAAAGAAATGGTTACAGTCAACACTTGGGCTTTCCTAATTGTCTGAAATGTGTTTCTGTTTCATAGCAGTCATTTCTTTCCAATCAGTTGTGTGATTCACCATTCTGTGTCGGAGTTACAGTCTAGATGACTATCTTAAACTAGATTTCATCCACTTGAGATGGCAAAAGTTTGGCAAGGAGAATTCTGTACTTGTGTACAGAGTAAGAAGGTTTATTGGGAATCAGTGACTACAGTTCCATACATCTGTAGTCAGTCAGTCCAGGTTATAAACTAATCAGGATTCTGAAAAGCTTTACTGTGTCTGCATAAGTATTCAGCAACCAAGTTTAAGATTCAGGCTGCAGCATTTGAATGCTGGAAAAATTTGGTTCAGCTTTCTCGTGTGGTAGCTGAAGTCTTGCACAAGATGAAGAGCAGGAGAGCAGCTACAGCTTTTTAGTTGACAGTCCCTTTTCTGGGATAATACAGGCAGACAGAGTAAGAATATTGGAAGATCTCATGTGAAAAATCACACCTGTGATTCTGGAGGCACTGCAGAATGTGTTGCAGCAGTCTGGTTGAGTCTGTAGAGACTGGGGTTTTTTCCTCTCTATGTTGTTAGAGTCAGGGCTTAGATGGATCTTGCAGAACTATTTCGTTGCAATTGCTCAGTGGTCTCCAGATCTCTGAGTTTCAGAAGGATTTACCAGCTTAGGCACAGCACCAGCCATGTGGCTGCTTCATGAATGTAAAGACATCTCGGGCAGCACCCATTAATCTCTGGCCTACTCTATCAGTGCATGTGAGGCCAGCCTGGGTGAGCAAAGGGCAGTGCTAAGGTCAAGCAGCAAGCTGTGATAGATCCCAGGTGACTGTGCAGATCTTTCCTCTCTTCCTGCATGGGTCCATGAATAAATGAGACTTGATTATAGTTAAAGTTTAATTTTTAAAAATTATTTCAAGGACCAGTTTTGGCAAATCTGTTTCTGAAATGTTCACCTTGTAGGCTGAAAACTTAAGTAAAAATGATGTAGTCATCTGTGTAGTAGCATAATTTCATTTCCTGTTTTTCATCATTAACCATAAAAAACCCACCAAAACCCCTTGTAAAATTTACAGTCCTGTTGAAATGCTGACAGATAAAATGTTAAAATTCAGACTGCTGCGGAACATTGGACTATTCTATGAGTCTGACTTGAATTCAAATGGCACAAACAGTGGATTAATTACTCTGTCCTGTCTGCTCAGCACTAGCATCCAGGACACGCTCATTTGTACTTCCTTGGCTTAAGCAAACACTTAATACATCTTCTGTGTCCGAATGCTTGTGTGTAACATGCAGCTCCCAGAGGGGGAATAATAAATACTCTGCTAGTATAGAATAAACTTCAGATGCTGCTTAGGTGAGCTGACTTGAGTGCTGACATTTACCTGGCAAGATAACATCCATGCCTAGCATGCCTCTGGTGCAATGGCTGGAAGTCTTGGAGGGAACTTTTCAGTGCTGTGTTCCTCAGGCCTGCTTGTAGGATATTGTTTTTGGACACTACAGATGAGAGCAGCTTAAGTATTTGTTTCCATGCGAGCCACACTTATAAACCCTCTGTAAATGAAGTGACTCTTTTCTGGAGTCTCATTGTTCCCAAGGAACCAAGGTCGTTGTTAGCTCCTGCAGCAGGAAAAGTGTGAGGGTAGAGACTTAGAATGGTAATGATTTGCTATATTTAATCACGCACAGCTTTTCTGTGGCAAAGATTACAGCAGTATACTTAGGTCAAACATCTTACTTCCCCTTCCTGCCCTCTCCCCTCCACATCCTGGGACAGAAAATGGCATGGTTTTTTTCCTTTGGTAAGGAAATAAAACACTATGTGTCATAGTGTTTCTTGTAATCTGATGACCTCCACTCCGGATTGAATCTTTTTTGATAAAGTAACTGTATGCTGTTAAAACCTTCTCCTAAAGACAGTCTGTCTAAGAAGCAGGAACAAACAGTGTCCATGGTATTAAAGGCAAGTATTAAACAGGTCTCATGAATTTGAATTGTCATTGCAATTCAGACTGCTCCACTTTTGGTGAAAGACTAAAAAAGTATGGACTGTCTGGTAGTACAGCATAGTTTGTTCTACGTGAAGGAATTTATATAGGCTCCGTCTTGCTGCTTCAGTGATATGTTTTTCCTTTTAAGCTCTTCAGTGTCTGTTATTCATTCCTTGTGGTCAATGGACTGAGGAACTAGCAAAAGTGTTCTAATATCAACCGTTGGCAATTTGGATGCTTCAGCTTAATGCCAGAAAATAATAGGTTCAAACTGGACTTGGCAATATCTTATTCCTGTCTTTGGTAGGTGAAATGTCTCATTAACATCTGTCTGTAGTATCTGGCACAGTTCATCATCCAGTACTGATGTCCTGCCAGAAACTGGCTTCTCAGTCAATAGGGATGTGTTGAAATGACACTCAGTCAAAATTTTAGTATGGTTTGCCTCCCTTTCTAGAGAAGGTTCACATTGATTTCTGACACTGCTGTTCCTTGGGACCCCTTGTGGGACCCCCATTATGGATGTAGGCACACTCTTAATAGCATTCATCTGTCTTCTGAGTGATTAAATTAATAGTTCCTAACTGGATTTAAAGCCTGTTTTTAATATGACTTAATAGGCTGTCATTAGAGGGTCTAAAGGGTAGGAATAAAAGCAAATGCCACTCTATGTTGACAAGTGTAACTCCATACGCTACTTCCCTTGGAAGTGCTAGTCTGCTGTTGCTGAGTACAAGGGTATTTAGAAGTTAGTCACACCATGAGAAAAGCTGCATTAGTTCCCTGTTTGAGTTGGACTGATTTGTCACATTAGCTTTTTTTTTTACATATTGCTTCAGGTGCTTTGTAAACGGTGTAATCCAATCCCAAATTTGACATTAAAACATTATGAGTCTAAAGAGAAAATTAGTTCTAAACATGCAAACGCTACAATAGCTATTAGTGCGACAGACTAGAAAAAGAGTATCAGGCTGCTGAAGTCTTTTGAAATAGATGAAATAAGTGATGATTTGAGTAGTTTATCAAAAAACTTGTGTTGTGGAATGGGCTGTCTCAAACTGGGCACAGATATGAATTGGAGGGGGAAGGCCAGCTGTTCGAAGGGGCTTCTTGGGAAGCCTCTGGAGCTGCTTCTTGCTGAGCTTCTGTAAGCTGGGTTTGGGATGTGCAGGTAGGGTGTGGTTGAAGGGCTCTTAACTTGATAAGGGCTGGAGGGTAGAGGATGAGGAGAACAGGTCAAATACTGGATGAATTTCCACTGGGATTGGGACGGCCCCAAGCTGTCAACTGAAGGACTGACCTTATATGACAATATTTTTCTCCTTCCTGCCTTCTCACTCTCAAAATACACTGAGTATATGTCCAAGGCCAGTGAATACTGGACATATTTTCAGCTCTGAATTTTTTCCATGCCCTGTCCTGCTCTTCCTAGTTTTTATTAACCATTCTGTCCATAGTGTCCTATTTTGCTTTGGAGTGGTAGTGATTGCCAACAGAATACATTGAAACAATGACCTGCTGCTGCTGAGAGTCTCCAAAACAGTTTTGCTCAAAAGTATTTGCTTTTGTGCCCTATGCTCATACCTTCCAGATGGAGTGGCCAAGCAGCCCATGCCCAGAAAGAACTGAGTGTTTTCTTTGTGATTGACTGAGCTGATTAAAAACAGTTCTGTGCTACTATCAACAGTCCAAAGAAATTGTTATTTGGGGCCTTACTTAACACCAGATAGACCTCCTGTACCAAGAATGTGAATAATTTAAAAAATCCCTGGAAATCCTTCATTTCTTTTCCTGAGGTTTGATTAATTTGTTTTTCTTCTGCTATCTCGCAGTCAGTCATTCTATAATACTAATAAGCGTTTTGGAATCTTTTTATCTCTTCACAGAATCTTGTGAGGTTAAATCACACTTTAATTAAGAGGTTTTTTTTCCCTGCTGTAGGTCAGTGTTTGTTTTTGCTCTGTAGATACCATAGAGAAACTGGGAGAGAAGGAAGAGGGAGGGAATGGTGAAAGAAAATCTGTATAAAATAGAGTATAAAGGAGTTAAAAAAAATTGAACTATAGATGTTATCTTGTGTTGCACTAGCTGGAAACTCTGTAAGAATTATTGGTACTAATTTAACTGGAATGTATTACTGTAGATATATTTTATTTTTGGCTTCTCTCCCTTTCCAGTTTTCTCATACCCTTTCTTTGGCATGTGTTCAAATCATAGAACATGTTGAGTTTATTTTATTTCCTTTTAAGAACAACAAATTCTGAGTATTTGCATGAAACCATTTTGCTTAACATGTAATGTGCTTCAAGCAAGAATTACTGATTTGCAGTTTTGAGCAACTTCAATTTCTCCAGCCTGCAAAGTGTCTATTTCCTACTTTAAACAACCCAAAATATTGAAATAGGAAATTCGTTTAAAGAGGCAGTGGGTCATGAGTCCTTAAACTGTGTATTTTTGAAATGAAGTTCTGAACATTATTTTTGTGCGAGAGACTTGCTATTGGTCTTTACTAAGCTAAAAAGTTACCACATTCTTTTTTTGAAAACTTATTGCTTAGGTCTGTTTTCATAATTTTCTGCATTATTTTGAAAGCTTGTCTGTTCGTGCTGATTTTAAGTGAACTTTTGCACCAGGACTTTGCTGCTGACCTCCAGCTGTCAGTAGGAAATTGGTGGGTGTGAGAGATTAACGATACCCTAAACATAATCTGTAGTACTTGTGTTATTACAGAGATGCAATCACAACTCCACATCTATACTTGGTTCGCTTGTGGTGTCAAGCTGCTGTAAAGCAGAAAAAACCCTACCTCTTACCTCTTCATTTTAACCTCTTTCATTTCAGAGGAAACCTGTGATTTGTGTGTTTGATTTAATTCTGCAGGTTATAAAATGGTGTGTTTTACAGTGCAGGGGGAGGGGTTGAAGCTGACAGGAGGTGTTCTTCTTCCTGTTTTTGCAGACCATGAGTCCTGTCTGGGGAGCCATTGCAAACTATTATGTTAACTTCTTAGTTTATGTTCAGAAATTAAAGCCAGAGTTAACTCTTTTTGAATCCTTCTTTTTCTTTTTTTTTCTTTTAAATTTAAAAAGGACAAATGTTCTCAAGTTTTGCTTTTTACTAAAATAATTATATATATAACTATTACATATTTTTATATATGATATATACATATATATGTAAATATTTATTACTAAAAATTACTGTTTTGCTGTAACAAGTCAGTACAGCATAAGTCTGGTGCTCTTTACCTTTTTTTAACATTCCACCCCTTATTTGCCTTTGAATCCAGTGATTCCTCCAAAAGTAGTTTTATTTGTGATTCCTTAAGACTTGTAAAGAATCAAAAAGAAGAATATCAGGTAAAATACAGTGATAAGTGTCAAAATATGCAGTAGATTCAATGGACAGTGGCATTAGTATAAAATTCAAACTTGATTTTGTAGGAAACTAATATAATGAATTTATGAAAAAAATGGTTATAAAAGTCACGTGTAGTTCAGATTTTGTTTTATAGGTCACAAAGAAAGGTGAGTTTGACTTATTTCTAGTACCTGTTTATTCTTGGGTCAAGTCTTGTTGGTTTGACAACACTAAGAGTTTTTGGAAAAGCAAATAGCAGGAATTTTTGGACTGGGGATGAAGTTAGAAAGCTTTATAGCAAAGCTAAAACTGTTCTTGTCTTAGCAGTGAGCTGGATATTTTTCTTTGGTGTTTGCCCCTCCAGCTGTTCAAATTTATTGCATATGTGGAGAAACATAACCCATCAATTAGATGCTTAGTCAGAGAACCTGTTCTCTTAATTGCATGCATAAAGATTTTTTAACACGCTGCTTTATCCATCTTTGGGCTCCTTCTATCGCCCTGTGCTGCTGACTGCTGCTGTGCTCTGGGTTATGGGAGCTGTCGCAGGGAATGGGGCCTGGATGTACCTGCCCCGGTGTGTCCCTCACCCTGGGGGGTGAATTTAGGGGCTCCCTCTTGCAGCTCACACCTAGGGCTGTTCTCACTGAAGGAAGTGCCTGTTCAGTCAATTTATGTTAATTCTGTACACAGTGGCATTCATCTTGCTGTAGTTATTTCCTGTTATTTCTGACTTGTCAACTTATTTCCCCTTTAGTTTTGAGCAAGACAAAAAAAAGTGATCATAAAAAATGCAATACTGGTAAAAAAGAACAATTATAGTAGTTCAAGTAAGTTTAATTAATTGCAGTGAATGTTTAGATTTCAGGATGTCTGCTCGGAAAGGTTTGTGGTTTAACTGAAACAAGGCAATAGAGCAAACAATTCTTTAAACTTTGTATCACCAAAAAAAGTTTTTGATGAGAGAATTCTAGGAACTGGAGTGCTGCTATTAGACACAAAAGATGGGCAGGGCAAGGCGAAAATGTATGAAAGAAATAAATACTCAAAAGGAGGAATGAATATTGAGAAAGATACAACTTAAAAATGACAGGTCCTTCCTCTCTTCTGTGGCTGTTTAGAGAAAGAAGGTGTTTGCTTTCTGCTGGAAATTTTCTTTGAGGACTGCTGTGGTTGCAATAATTAATTTATGGTAAAATTTCCATAAGTACATTCTAAGGATTCATCCCACCTTCAGGCAAGGTTGGTTGGGGGATGTTTTTGTGTGCTGATGGTGCTGTTGTGTTTTGTTTCTTATTTTTTTTAGCTTAGCAACAACTCTGTATTTAAGGGAAACCATAAATACATTGAAGGAAAACCATAAATGAGAGAGAACTGGCAATGAGTTTTGTAGGAAGAAACAATCTTGGTTGTATTTAAAGATTGGTATTTTATATGATTTACTATTATATGAAGCAAAAGTTTATGCTGCTTGGAAAAGTAGAGTTATTTTTTGAATTTTATAGCACATCAAGCTGAGCAAGAAAACATTCTTCAGCAAACTGTTCCACAAACAATATGTTGGCATGCAGATTTGGACAGTTGCTGCTCCTATTGGCACGAATAGAATTTTTTACTCACATGTAAGGGAAATTGGACTTTGGCCTCAATCAAATAAGTTTTCCGGGGTTTACAGCACTTACAAGAAGATATAAATACCTTGCTCACAGGCAAATGCATTCAAAGTCTGAGAGCAGCACTTAGTGATATCTTTGTCTTTAAAATACTTTTGGTTAAACAACGGATAGGAGAACTTTATCTGTTTTGTATTTCCTGTATTTTCATTTGAAGTCCTGAAGATGGTTTTTGAAAAACTAGGACAGTTTCAGTAAGGAGCTATAAGTGTGATTAAAAACTTAGGGAACATAGTGGGAAAACTGAAGGAGTTCAGTTCTTGTTTAAGAAATGGTATGAGGGTGACTTGGTTGGAGGGGGTAGTGTTACAAGGGAGGTAAAGATGTACTTGTTTTCAGAGACCAGACTAATTCTTGTCTTAGGGTGCAAATTGTAAAGATAAGTACCCATAAAATAACATATCAGTGATGGTGGTGACTGGAAATACTTAGAAGACAAATTTGATCTCTAAGTAAATGGCTAATTCATTAAAGAAGAGTTCATGTTTTGTATTCGTTAGGAAGACGGATTGTTTATCACTGTAATCTCTTCTGATTTTATAATCTGTGAAAAAAATTATTTATGATATTTTGAAGTTGCTTTCCACCTTTTTTCTGTAGAATAATAGAATTGTTCAGGTAAGTCTTGGGAATTCAGCTAGGGCAGCTTCCTGCTTGGAGCAGGGCTGGCACTGAATTCAATCCAGCTTGCTTGGGGATTTGTCTGGTCAGCCTTGCAAACCTCTGAGGACAGAGGTCCAACAGCCCCTCTGAGTCCCTGTTCAGTGCTCTCCTGTCTTGCTGGAGAAAATGCTGTTTCCTTGGGTCAGGTCAAAGTCTGCCCAGCCTTGCTGCTGGTCCTCCCTGCCAGCTGATCAATGCCTGCTTGTATTGGGGACTACAGCCGGGCACGGGACTCTGTAGTGTAGTGAGTGCCAAGTAAATGGGATTGAGCATTTCCCTTGACCTCCTACCTAAACTTCTGGTGATACAGCCCAGTACACTGCTAGGTTTCCTTGTTATTTTTATCCTGTAGCTTTTTGGGGTTTTTAGCAGTTATTTTAGACTCTTTCCTCTGGGCAATGCAATAACAAAAATATGTGGTTCTCTTTTGAGGTTTATAGGCCATAGTTTAAGAGCTATTGCTGTTATAATTTGGTCTGAATGTTACCAAGTTGTCCAAAAAGCAAATTTTACCAAGTTAAACTTTTCTTTGAGGAAAGTATAAATGAACAAGAGAATTATCTTCTAGAAGCCTGTGGTGTGTTGTAATTTAAACATTAAACGTGGAATCTGCAAGATTGGAATTATTTGACTGTAGATAATGTGACCTATACTGGATAACTAAACTCTGAGACCTTGCCTACTCAGTTCTCTAACAAGCATGTAAGAAAGTTCATTTTAAAGTGAATTAGGAAGAAAAAGGAGAAACAAAGTGAAAAGTATACTAAACACTACTGCTCTTTGAGACTTGAATTAAAGGGCAATTAAAACATGATTACTTTCATGCAAGCCTCCTTTTTCAGGTGAAGGAGACCTGTCTTGTTAAGACTTTTTCAGCCAAGTTTGTTTTTTGGTTCTTTAATTTAACACAACTAACTGGCAAGATGGACCTTGGTCTGCTGCTCATGAATTTGTAAGGGTTACCCCTAGCTCATGTTTTTCCTTCCTGAGTTAAAGATCACAGATGTCATTAGAAACAGAGCTTGGTATGGGAGATACTGTCAATTGAAGAGGTGTCTGGGAGGCAGTGGGAAGCCACAATGAAGATATTTTTGAAAGCAGGCTTTGGAGAAAATGGCCTAAGACAGAAACCATGGAAGAGGAGCGGTCAGTGAGGATTTTTGTGTGTGTGCTTGGGCTTTCCCGTAATGACCCTGCCAGACTGTCACTGCTGTAGCCACCTGGTGATGTTGGTGCTGCCAAGATTAGCATTCAGCACTGGTTCATGGACTTTAGGAGTGAAATGTAAGCTGTTTATTAGTATCTTTAAACCTCCCCAAAGCATGTGGTTAGACATGGCTGACTAATTATTTTTATTGTTTAATCATTTCCTGTTCTCCTAATACCATTTCCCAATTATATTCTCCTCTTTATTTACCAGCTGCACTTTTAATACAGTCCTTGGGTTGTACCAGTGACCCTTTTACTTGGCCTACCTCCATCTTTCTGTCCTGTTTTCTGTCAGCTGTCATTGCTACAAAATAGTGCAACATTTTCTGAACTTCCAACTGCTTTTTAACAGCAGAGTTCAGATTTGGGTTAGGCTTGTTCAATCACATTTGCACAGGGCCAGGAAGAATGCCCTGTTCCCCTCCCCTTTTTTTTTCCTTTTCCCTGGAAGCATGGGGCTATTTATTATTAAAACAGTCACTGAATTAATTTGGAAGAAGAAAACTCTTTTCTGCTTGGCGTTAGCCAGGGCCTCACAGACGGGCTTGTTGCATACTATTGAAGATGACGTCATCTAACAACTTGCTGTATTTTCAGTTCCGGAAGTTACTTCCTTGCACAAATTTATTGTCTGCACATTTTGCCTCCTCCCAACCACCTACTTCTCACATTGGTCTTGCTGCAGCTGCACTGCAGCTTCTGAATTCTTTCCTTCCTCTTCTCTAGCCCCTTTTCCTTTCTTTGTCTTTGTGGTTGGTGAGTTGCGTTTTACCCCCAAAGGGACTACAGTAGAAACTAAAACTCATTTAGTTCTGAGTTTGTTAGTGGTTTAAAAAAAATAAATTTCAGTGGAAGGCTAAAAAACCCTGCCTGCATGACAGAGAGATTGCAGGGGAGAATCCACTAAATAAGTTACGTGCACATACAGTGATCATCCTGCTTTGTGCACACTACAGTTGTGAACACACAGAGTATACTCTGAAAGCTGTATCTGTCACTCAGTTGCTGGTTGAGGCTTCTCGCAGGTATGTTACTGCGGAATGTTATTGGTGTTCTGATGTTTTCCAGAATACCCAAAGTGGATTGAGTTACCAGGTTAGCTCTCATGGGTAGGTTTATTTCTGTATTTCCAAACAGCCGCGTGTTGGGATGTTTATCAAAATTTTTAATGCTATTACAGGGATAAAAAAATAATCTTAAGAAACATGAAATATCCAGTATTTTTTCTTCAGAACAAATTAAAATAAGATTTACAGTACACAGAACTATATTAGCTGGCAGTTTGCTATTCAGGAGGGTTGGGGCGCCAATATTGTTTTATCAGTTGAGCTAGCCAGCTGAAGGACCAGGTGAACATTTGCAGACCAGCCTGAGAGTTGAATTTATCTATTGCATCAGGTGAATTTTTACCCTCTTCTGTTCAGAAATGTCATACAATATTTTGATGCTTTATTGCAAGTTGTAGAGGCTATTTTGCTTAAATACTCACAGACCCTATTCCCTATCTTTTGTCTTCTTGTTTCTTGTGTGCTTCATCCTCACCAAATCTTTAGATTCAGGCTTTTTTTCTTTAGGTTTCCATGCTAGAATCTTGTTTCTAGTATTTGGCGCAGGGTGGTACTGGGTAGAGAAGGTATACAGAGAGCAGATTTGTAATTCTGCTTTTTAAAAAAAAAAAAAAACAACCACGAAACAAACTGATTTTGCTAGTCAAAGTTTTGAACTAAGCCAAATTTGAATCTTCTCTGTGAGTAGAGAGCAACTTGTGGAAGTCAGGATGCTGTGTTACTGCTTTCCACAAATTCAGAGTGATGTGGAAGCAGTAAAACTTTTTAAGTAGAATGTGTCCCTGTAGCTTAGCTGGCTGCTGTGAAAAAACCTTGATCTGGATGCGTAACTTGACAATGTTATGGACATGTAAACATGGTGGTTAGAAAACATTTAATAAACTTTTTGGATGAATCAAGCTTGGGAGCTGTGCGATAGGGATTTCTTTATTTCCTGCTGTCTGCACTTTTGTTTTGTTTACTTCTCAACTGAACTGATATAGCAAGATATGTTCTGTTAACACACAACTCTCTTAGCACTCTGTGAATGCTTGGGAACTTAAAATGTAATGACAAAATGCAACATACAAGCCTGGGTTACACCTTCTGTTAATATATTATGTTCTGTAGTAGCAATGTAAAAAAAATCCTAAATGACATGAAGACAGATATGGATTCAGGTTATAAACTCACTTCCATGTTGAGATACTTTAATGGTTCAACATGTGGTGCCTTCACAAAAATTTCAAGTTTTGTGTGTAGGACCAGTGGGGACAATAAGAAAAATCCCAAATACTACAAGGCTGATGGTGAACTCAAGAAGTTAAAAACACCAGTCCAATAAGAAATACTGAAACTGAGTGTTCCAACATTTGGCCTCAGTCTCTAACAAAATCTTTGCAGAAGAGGAGGAATAATTGAGGGCAAAGCAAAGCTGCAGTGGTAATGTCTTCCACTTTCTTAAGGGCGATGGTGGCTTGCAGCTGATGTACAGAAAATAACTTTTGTTTCATCTGGACCCTACAGTGCAGTCGGTTGCTGGAGTGGCTCACATCTGCATAGTCGAGTTCAGTTTTGGTCTTGAGCTGCAGTAGAATCAACAAAAATGTGAGAGCATGAGCTCAAGTTTATACTTTTCCTAAAGAGCACAATGAACTATGGGCTGAGACACAGGGACAGATCAAAATATAGAAGTGGAAAAAAAGTAGCTAAAGGTTAGAAGAGAAGGTGTTGGCCACTGTTCCAGGGCACTGTTGTCACTGTGGCTTTCAACTGGCTTGAGCCAAGATTTGTTCATCGTCAGTCTCAGCAGAAAACTTTTCCTGATATTGTAGGCAGAAGGGCTAAGGTGCCTCGAGTTACATAGCGCTGATCGCAAAACAGACGTTAACACACAAGCATTTTGCTGTAAATTCACAATTTCACTTAGGCTTAGGACATTGTGTGCATGCTTCTGTTGGTGGCTCATGTGTAAACTTATTTTGTGATAAATGCTGTGTGTAATGCAAGGTGCCTTGCCCCTTGTGACAGCTTCGGGACTCACGTGGAGTAGCCACTTACTATGTATAACTTGGTGCCTGTAATTCCTCACTGCTTTGGATACTGTATTATCAAGATGCTATTTTTGGGTTTATACTTATTTTTCTATAAGGTGGTAATGATTCACCCTCCATCAATAATCTGTTTTTTAAATTCTCTTCTTTAATAAAATATTCTTAATAATTAAAATGTTTTTCTTCAGTCTGAAAAAAATATTTGATTCATTCACTAATTTTATCTTTTCTGTTTATAGGAGAGGTCTTCTCACGATCTACATGGCCAATCAAGTAAGTAGTCCTTTATTTCAAGAATAAAAACATGTAGGGTCCATTGGAAATGTCTTGCTTAAGGTTGATGGATGCTGAGATTCACTGTCTTTTTTTAATCGTTGCAGGATTTTTCTTTTAAGAATTATGCATGATTAGATAACTAAAACTATCATAAGAAAAAAATGTGATTAGAGATCTTTCAGAAGGAGCTGTAAAGCAGAGGCTGAAATGTGGTTCGTTGTACTATGCTCACAATTTCATGTATCATAGCCCCGAGAAGATGGTCATTTTTTATTTCTCCTCCATAGGAGAATGGCAATGGTACTTAAATGATCATTATTTTGCAGATGAGAAATCCAACACCATATAATTCAGTTTCGTAATTAATACTTTCTCAAACTTGTATCAGCTGTTGTGCATGCAAAAGTTTTTACCACATGGTCGTATCAATTTAAATTTTGTGTCATATTTCTTATACTCTCCTTCAAATAAATAACATTTGCCTAAATGATTCTTTGTGTATTAATTTTTTCAAAATATAAAATGCTTCTGTTAACTTGGTTATACTCCTTTAGGAAAGATTTTATTTTACCAAAGGAATTATGTAAAGTTTTTGTACAGTTTGAGTTGCCTAAATAGTCACCGAAACTACAATAAAAGAAGTCAACTTAAGAATTGTGTTCAGACTTCTGAGAGAGTTTGCTGGGGCCTCAGTAGAGTTGTGCATGAGTCAAACTCTGATGGTGATGATAAGACTAATGACTAAAAGGGTGAGACAAAGACAGTGTATCATAGCACAGATTAGGGTGATAAAATTGATAAGTTCTCTTCCGTCCTTGTAAAGTCATTGTTGATGACTTGGAATTCTGAGTATTTTGTGGGGGCAGAACTTTTGGAAGAAGGTGATATCATGACATATGTTAGCAGGTAAATATTCTGGAAAGTCCTTTTATGCATTTACCAAACCTGTTACGTAGTTCTCTCAAATTCTGGTGCTTAACAATTTCTTTTAGGCAGAAGTTGTTTCTTGGGTTGTTCTGTATTTGTAGACTCCATCTTTACAGACAGACTCATGAGGGGAACTTACAGACTTCAGAAGAGAATAAATTAATTTTTGCTTTTAACTTTATTATTGTCGAAGTACCATTTTAGCTTTTATAGCTTCTTGACTTGTATGCCTCATACTCTGTCCTTTAGGATTCCTCTTCTATATGAAGTTTTTTAACCTAATTCAAAAAGATGACAAATTCTCCTTTTGAAATTAATTATTTAGGTGTTCAGACTCCCTAAATAGTGCATGGGAACGAGGTTTGATTCCTGCAAGGAAATCTTAACCTTGGAAGTTTTCCTTGAATTCAGAAGGGCAACTGTGTAGAAAATCCTCATTCAAGAAACAGAGGCTACAAGGACGGTGATACTTAGTTGGATGTACCATCACTCCTTTGGAATGGACTTTCCAAGGGAAGGGGGCAGCAATAGGTGTGCTTAAATAGCAGCACCTCCAAGTATCCAGATTCTGAGAAAGTTGTCATTGTGTTCATGGCTCTAAGGCTGAAATGCCACACAGTTCACCTGCTGTTGGATGGAGTTGTAAGGGAAAAGCCAAGCCATGCAGTTAGATTTTATGGATGCCATTCAGCGGTGGATATTATCTTCAGCATAATGGCTAATTTTAGTCACAGATCTTTGGTGAAGCCAGGGCTGCCAGGGTTTGCTCTGTAAACTGCCTGTGATCATGTCCTACTTACCTTGTTAGCAAGCCCTGTAATCACAGTAAATGTTTCCCTATTTGTGTTGCTTATCTTTGGCTTAGAACTTAATATGCTTTGATAAGATTCACTTATAAATTTACTAAGCCTTTAAAACATTTGTTTCTGTCAGCTTTAGATTGCAGCATGCCCCATTTTAAAAGCTGGCACATTTTAATCATTGGTGATGGCAGATAGATTGTGAAATTAGCCTGCATTTCTTGTGTTTTGTAAAACTTGTGTCAGGACCTGTTAAGATGGTAATGGAACTAAATGTATTCTTTTGTTTCATTTCACGTTTTGCTACACTGTGTTTTGCAGCCTGAGCAATAATAATTAAGGCTTTTTGTGTGATTCTTCATGTGTGCCTTTGCCCAGGTAGGCAGGAGGTAACTGTAATTACTGTTGGTTATTATAAGTGATTATCATGGCTGTTGCTGCAGTGAATTTTTATAGCCAGATTAGGGCTTTTAAATCAGAAAATTTTATTCCTGTTGTCCTGTTGGCAGTATGTGACAATTTGTCCTCGGAGATGAATTTACTTAGTGGAAAGGGGAAAGGTGTGTTTAAATCTTTATGCATGGCTGCTGTTTCTCATTTCAGCGAGTGAACTGCAGTAGAACATGAAAGGCAGTGGGGTCTAAGGACTCTTGTTCTAAAGGTGACATTTTTATTTTTTTTTTAATCTGGAGCAACTAGAAACTTGTGAATGGAAACATGTGAATAAGTGTCCTGGTTCATTTTAAATAAGTCAAAGATTATAGATTTATGTGAAC
This sequence comes from Gymnorhina tibicen, assembly GCA_013399875.1. Lineage (NCBI taxonomy): Eukaryota > Metazoa > Chordata > Aves > Passeriformes > Artamidae > Gymnorhina > Gymnorhina tibicen. Next base: position 3,032,446 of record VXAZ01006775.1, on the reverse strand, counting down.
CTGAACTCCCTAGCTGCATTTCCTTGCTACTTGCATGATAACATAACAGATTAAAAATAAAATACTTAGAAGATGTTTAGGCTATATATGCTCTATGAAAAAATAAAATAAAAATGTTTTTTTCAGACTAGCTTGCTGCTAAATTGAAGCTATATAAGAATGTAGAAATAAGCATAGGACTGAAACATTTGTAGCTTTAATTTTAATATGCAGAGTCTAAAATCAACTTCTGAGCTGGAAGTAATTTGAAGTTTTTAGAAGTAAATTAGTATGCCTAAGTCCTAACATTGTTGAACATGTGGGTTTGAGACATAAAGTTTCTATAATAGCCCAGAAAAGAGTAGTGGTAATCAGTGCTGTGGACCACACAGAGCCTTGGAGCTTTCAAGTTCTATTTTGGGTTGCATGTATTAAAGTCACGAAATTTCTAGGATCGTAAGAGATGCATTGGTAGCGGACATATAAGATGATCCTTCATGGATAATTTGAGATCAAAAGAAACCCCAAGATTCCAGCAAAAGGTGGAAAGTGAAATGTAATCTTTCGGTTATTTTTATCTGGAACAGTAGATGATATTAATGACTGTCCATGAAAATGACCTATAGCTCTTATGTTTCCAAACAGTTAAGGCATACTTTGTTGAGAACAGCTCAACAGTTGAGTTGTTTCTTTTACATTGAAGAAACTGTATCTTTGGATTAGGGTTTGGCTTTTCTAGTGTTGAAAACAAAACAAACAAAGGCTGCCTTCAATATGCAAGATAGGAAGAGACTAATCTGAACTAGGACTGATTTGAGAAACAAAACTTCAGAAAAATTTCTATGTTGCCACTGAAATGCTACACCATTGCTAACGGGAGGCAGTTACCCTAGCATGTGCTGAGCTACTTGCTATGTTTGAAATACAAACTGTGCATCACTACATCAAAGTCTTTATTTGTTCTGTACTAGGACTTCTCATGAACGGTGGGCTGCTTACAAAATTGGAAATGTTAATATTAATAAGAGGCTCTTGAGGGTCACGGATTAAATGATATAAAGCTTAAGCATAAGGTGAAGCAGCTGGGTGCAAAAGGCAGAATGAAGCTGTTGAGGGCTGTTTCTTGAGAGTGATGGGTGGAAGAAGTGTAGGGGTATGTCCCAGCCATAGAGAAAGCATTACTGAGTGGAAAGTTATAAATTTGAAAAGTAAGATAAGGAAGATAGAAAGAAAAGGAAGTAGAGAAGCACAATCTGTAGGTAAAAATCGAAAATGTATTGTGGCAGGAGACATGGAGCTGGATTGACATAACAGGAATGGGTGTGTGGGAGTGTTAGAGGTAAAATAAGTGGAAGAAAGATGAGAAAATGAAGGGTTTATTCTAGTTAAAGCAGAGAGCAGGTGATAAAGAAAATTATTGGTTTGCCAGGAAAGGATTGGATTAATTTAATGATTAATTAATTCTAGGAAGAGCTCAGAAAGAGAAACAGAGAGAGATTATATTATTGGTGTCCTGGAAATGGAAGTCGGGGAAACTTTCAGTATTTGCATCTGGACAAAGTTTACACAGAAATCTGAGCATCCTGAATCTTATTTATTCCTATGCTGATGTTGGGTCATCAGTGCATCTTCTGTTTATGAAATACTGCACACAGATCCTCATACACAGAGGAAGAGATAATATTTAAACAAATACTGAACAAGTTGATCAGTGGCGTTCCAGTGGGTGATGCTCTGCTTCTGTATGTGGTAAAGTAACACAGCTGAGCACATTTTTTTGCTGTTTTAAAGTAGTCCAAAAAGTTTCACAGTTGAATTGTTTTTCAGTTGCATAAACCATCTAAATCTGGGTTCATTTTGGCTGTATCGTTGTTTATTCCTACTAGTCAAGTGTGAAGGTTGTGTGTAAGTTGTGCTCTTAAAGCTTAAAATATTTGGTCTAGGAGCATGCAAAAATGCTGAAACGCAGACTCAAAAAGAAATCCCTCGGGCTCTAATGCAGAAATGAGTATCCAGTGCTCTTCAGTCAACTTTAACTCCAGATATTTGTATGATTTTTTTACAGGGTGGAAGTCATAGTGATTCAAAACATCACAAAATCTTCATGCTGCACAATATTTAAAAAAACTCGAAGCTATTAGCCTAATTTCAGCTATCTGGCACACACAGAGAGCAAAGTAGATACCAAGCTTGACAGAGATATGGCACAGTATAGAACATGGTTCAAATTTGATGCCGAGAGCCCTCCAATATCACTTTCCATATACACTAAATTTTTTTTCATTCTTTGTGAGGAAGATAGGTGGATGGATGAAAGAAAGACGAGTCAGACTTGCTGTGGCAGGAGAAAAAGCAGCAACAGAAAGCCACTTTTGATCTGTACTTTTGCTGATCCTGTAGTTTTAACTTTTTGCTAAAGGCAAACTGGTAGTATTGTAAAGGAAGGTACTTGCATGCAAAAAATGGTCTGACACTGAGCATTCCTAAGTGATTTTTCTCACCAGCTTATCAAATGCTTTCTGTACAAAATTGCTGATGTATCTGAGTTGTTACAGATGTCTCAAATACCTTGTGCCAGTTGCAATTAAATGAGGGAGGATACTATGAATAATGTAGGTTGAAGGGTGTTTTTGTTTTGTGGAGTTTTTGGAGTAATGTGCAATCATTTGTCATTAACATAACTTGCAGCTCTGAGAAATTATCACCCAGTGCTGTTACATTCTATAAAACATTGTGGACCAATTCAAAAATATCCTTTAAAATGAAAAAAAAAACAAAACCAGAGTTGCATCTTTGCTTGTAATTCTGTGATAAATAGGTGTTTAACACATCTCATTTGTTTCAGCAAAGCATTATATTTGGCTACATAGTTTATTCATCGTAGCATGAAAAAGTGTTTTCTGTTTAAACTTACTAAACTGACATTTCATAAACAGGACTAGCTGCTACCTTTTCTTCTCCATTGGGAACAGTTTCATCTTAGTCAAAAGATGGAGGCAATCCAAAATGACCAAGGACAGGTGAATTGACATTTACCAAATGCACATTTAAAATGTTTTGAGCCTTTCAGTTGTAGTAAAATGAATTTGATCACTCCTCCCTTGTTTTTTTAGATAATTAAAATTTTGTTGTGTGCTTTCATGTAATCCTTAGTACTAATATTATACAAGGACTGCCAGGATGTAAGAGTTCAGCTATTCTTTTAGCATATTAGTGAAGACAGGATTCTGTAATTCTGTGAAAATCCCCATTTGAAAACTCAGAGAGAAGGGTTTTCCTTCTTGAAACTGCATTGAACTGAAGCTTAGGATTGTGAAGTGCTTCCTGCCTTGTGGAGGGCAAAGCGCCATTTTGGGACAGTGTTCTGAAGCATGTCCTGATTTCCCTAGGGAAGCATCCAGCACCCATTGCTGCCTGGGTGAGGGAAGAGCAAAAAGGACAGAATTTAGTCCCGGCTGGAAAGAAGTCTGAAGTACTCACGGCAGAATTTCTGCTTTTGCATGGACAAACTCTCTCAGGTGATGTCTTGCCATTTGCTGTAGTTGATAATTTTTGTAATTCTGTCACAGGTTAAGCCTTTAATTTTAGTGCCAACAAGAAACTAGTCTTGTCTGGTATCAATTTAGACATTGAAATCAACTCAGTAGTGTTTTCCCTGGGGCTGCAGTTCTAATATAACACATTTCAAGTTTGAAGCTCAACGGAGAGTCCTGAATCCCTGCTTCTAATAGTGGCATTTTTGCAACTGTTTTGGCCCACATTGTAGTATGGGATTTTGTCATGGCTTTGTTTTCTTCTTCTTCTTCTATCAGGTCATGTGATATTCTTTGATAAGTCCTGCCTCGTGTTGTGGGATGGCTTTTTTCTGCTATTTTGTCATCTGGGTTTAGGAGGAGAGAATCTTCCATAGCTTCTGCTTCATTACTGCCTGGATCTTAGTGGAAAAATAAGGTAGAAAACAAAGAGCTCTCACCTTTCCCATTTCATAGAAGGCATACTCAGATGGCGGTCATGCAACGTTTGTTCTTTAAACGTGGCCTTCACCTTTGTGCTGCCTCATGGTTTAAAGCCAGGCAGGGTGAACCCCTTGTTCTCAAAGTGACTCTTGGGATATGGCTGGTGTCACAGCTTGGACAGTCAGGCATCACAGATGCACTTGGTGACAGTGACAGTAATCTGGCTTATGAAACTCAGGAACAAGAACCAAGATCAATGGATTTTTATCCTGTAGATTTTAAAGGGCAAATCTCAAAGAAAGAAGCTAATCACGTTAGTTTACACTTGAAGACGGTGTGCTGGAGTGAGAAATGGAGTTTGTTTTTTTCACGTTATTTCAGTAGGCAATCCTTAATGCTCTATAAATGGCAACAAAATAGAGCATTCCTGGACACTTGATGGCACTTACATTATGAACTTACCTTTCAGAAACATCTCGAAGGAAATAAATCATAATAAAACAGGATTTACGGAGTCAAAGATCCTGCATAACTAGAATATACTGGTCAGTCATTCTGATCCCTTTTTCCTTTGACAGGTTAAACCAAGAGTTGAGAACTAGCTTTTACTCATTTTAAGCTCTTACTAATGGTTCTTATTTGCTGTATACTAGGTGTATATAGGCATGTGTCTGCAGAAACAAAAACTCCAGCCAAGGAATAATTAAAACTAACTAAGCCCAGTTTTGAATAAGAATCTAGAAAAGAAAGCTTGATTTCTCTTCTCAGAAAACTTGTAACTGTTCTTTAACCTTGTTATATGTCTGTTTTTATCTCATTCTCTCAGCATCCTTGGGGTACAGAAGAGTTCAAGAACTGCCAGTTGTATACCTGGGGTGGTAAAGGCAGTGTAAATGTAGTAGTAGCAAAAAGCCAAGCTTTCAAGATGTCAATAAAGTTAATATAGATTACTTGAAGTAGACAGTTTTTGAGTAGTTTGGAGGAATATGGACACTATTCAAAAGAAATGGGTGCTTTTTATTGCTTGACAGTAATGTTCAGATTTGTTTCATAGGCACCTAAACAGAAGAAAAATTGAATGATTGAGTTTATTGTCGTGACTGTGCAGGGAAGTGTATTGTAAGATCAACATTTCCAAACTCCTTGCTTAGAAATTAAATGCAGATGTTTTCAAATAATCAAAGACTTGGACATGCTTTATTCTAGTCGACAAATACTCAAGACACTTTCCAAAAATTTTATTTTGGAATTCAGAATTAGATGCCATAAATGGGTAAGCTATATACTTTACACATATCATGTTCTGTGGGATAGGCAGTTTGGCAACTGAAACAGGCACTGTTGAAATAAATTGCTACTTTTAAATATAAACATTACATAGAATTTGTATGAGGAGGGAAATAAGCTGAAGTCTCACTTTCTTTTGAATAGAGCATAATATAGTCTAATTTGATTAACAGAATACTTTACATAATTGAATTATGGGTAATCATGGCACTCTGTGAGGATTTTAATAGGTTGAAACTTAAGGTCATTGTCACTGCCCCCACCCTAAATCTAAAAAAGGCAGGTTTTAAAATTAGGAGTCATGTGAACTTAAACATTGCTGATGTCTTCACTTTTAAGTAATACTGTAATAGAGTTAGATCCTGGCAGCTGGCATTCTTGTGGATTGACATGGCTAATTGGCTTTGGCATCTTAGCCTCAGGAAACCTCATCCATCACTTCAGAGCAGGACTTTTGGCAAGAGTTAGAGAAAACATTTAATACTTTGTCTCTTGCTTTCTGTGCAAAGCTGCTTTGCATTTTGAACTTTCCTGTATGTGTCATTAGGAACTCAGTGTAATACTTATCATTATGCTCCTTTAACATCATCTTTTATAAAGAATAACTATCCATTTGACTTTCTAGAATTAGCAAAAGTGTCAATATTACAAATCAGTTCTGAGGCTTATCTCTCAGCCACAGCTGATGGCTTATGCAGAATTTCCTATAAGAAATATACCAAGTGCTAAAGAAAGGTAGTGGACTTTTACAGTTAACTCCTTGCTAGTAAGTAGTGGAGATCAAAGTAATGCTTAGCTTCAGATTCTGAGGAGCTCCAGACACCCATCTCTAGTAACATATCTGATTATGAGAATTGCTGTGGGCAGTGATTTGATAGATGAGAAGGATGGTTCAAGAGAGAATTCCAGACTTGCCAGCAGGGCAAATCCAAATAGTGTTTCAAGATGGTTGAGGATTTTCCTGGTGGGAGGAAAAGATTTTCAGAGGTCTTCTGGTAAAAGCTTGTGAGAGCAAGAATCTCCTGTTTTTTCTATTTCACGGCAGTCTTAGCGGTCTTCTTCCCTTCTGTCAGATCTTCAAATTGTCAGGCAGTCTTATTTTCCTCCTCGAGCTTTTGAGAAACACAGGCATTATCCTCCTTTTTCCAGCTTCAGTCCCCGTTACCTGGCAGTTTCTGCTGCCCTCTCATGCTTCTAAGTTTGTGAGGTTTGGGAAGAAGGGGAAATGGCCCTACTTTGGGAGAAGTAGGGGGAAGATGCAACTGGCTTTGTTTTCAAGTTGGGACCTTAAGCAAAACTAATGCTTTCTCACTCTGTACATGGTAAGGTATAGATATGGAAACTTCTTTGGAAGGGAGGGATTTTTTCCATTTCCAACAGTAACTCCCATTTGCATCTCCATCTGCTTCAGAACAATGCTCAGGATCCAGGTGCTGCTTCAGGAGGGAATGCTCTGAGTGTTCAGTGAAGCAGGTGAAATGATGCTGCAGGCTTGTCACTCCTGCTCTGCCCCAAATCTGGAGTTCTCTGCTAAACCTTGAAAATCAGATCAGAGTCCGTTAGAGCGGGGCATGGCAAGAGCGTGTTTGAGGTAGAGGGTAATTGATGTCTCTGCTTTATCAAATGGTGAGCCGAGGTGTGAAGAACTAGATGAAAAGTTCTTGGACTGGGTTTGTTGCAAGCTCCTGGTGGGGACCAGTTTTGGGGAACGGTTGTAATGACCTAGTGTCAGATACCAGATTTACCAAGAGCACGCTAAACTTTATTCAGCTTCCTCTTGTTGGAGCACAAAGGAAATGGGGTAAAGGTGTTTGTGTGTAGTCAAAGATACAGAGGTTGGTGGATCAGCAGAACTGCTAACTGAGTGCATTGGCTAAATCTGTAAACATCCACTTTGTCTCTCTACCGCCTTCTAACAAAAATTGTAATGTACAGAATTGTGGAATCTTTATTTTTTGAGGTTTTGGAAGTCCTACTTAAAATCGTCGAGTTACTGTATTGATGAGGGTTGTTGACAAGCTGCTTCTTTATAACTTTTTCAGATGGTTCAAGTATTATGAAAATTAGTCCTGGAGTACAGATTTCATTTTGTAGAAGAAGAAGTCTTCAATTCTGTGTTCAAAATACGCAGAATGAAGATGTTTCTAAGAAAACAATAGTTTGCAAAGTTTAAGTTTATTCTGCTGGTTTGTGATTTGATTTGTTTTTTTTAAACACAGTGTTAATCTTGTCATAGAACTGGCCAGTGGAACGAGCAGACATTCTTTCTGATTAACTATATATTACATTTAAGTATTATTTTCTGTGCTCCATATGTTTCAGTTGAAATTAAATCCTTCATGTTTTAATTGCCTATATCCACTTGTAGTATATTAGTGCCAGTTCTAGTCTGATACTGTTCCTGACGTCATTTATAGGATAATGATAATTAAACAGAGCAGTAATTTCAGCCCAGAAACTATCCTGCTCCTTTTGAAACTCTAAGCTGTCAAAATAAAAGTCAGTTGTGCATTTGAAATCCTTAAATAGAGTTCCACAGGAAGTTTTAGAGCAAAACCGGTTTGGACTAAAAATTACAACAAGCTTTTTTGTTGCACAAAAAGTGAGTTGTTTTCAAAAACATTGCAGTTAGCTTCTCCATTTTCATGGTTTCTGTGATGCAAAACAAAAACTGCACCTTGCACATAACAGTCTGAAATAACATTCTTACTTTCACTTGTGCACGTTGAAGTATTTTCTGTGTTAAAAAGTGTTTCTCATGCTGTGTATAAAATGGTTTTAAAAGTCTTTTTGTGAAAGAGTAAATGTTTTTGGTTATGTTTATAGTCAGATATAATGGATGTGCTGGTGTATGGTAAATGTTAACACATGGCTGCTGAAGTTCTTTACATGATGCTGTTACAGGATATGTAGATTTTTAAACAGTGCTGAGACTAAGTTTTTTGGTTGTTTAAACAGTCACTGGTTTGGCATTCAGGGGGAGGTAGTTCATTTGAAATCTTGTCTCTGTGATATGCTCCTTATGCCTCTAATAAGGTTAGAAAAGTGGAGGAGGACAATTTCTAGCACAGCTTGTAAATGTCAGTCTGGATGGACGACAGGTCAGCTTGAAAACCATATTGGTGTCGGAAAATGAAAGGAAACAATTCGTCCTCGAAGCTGAGCTCTAATGAGGAAACATTGGTAAAGAAAATGTAGAATTTCTTGGTAAAGCAGAAGGAAGTAATTCTGAAGTATCAATCTACACCTGTTAAATGTGAGGAAAGTTGTAGAAAGAATAAGATTTATTTTATCTACATCTAAATCTGACTGGTTTTCCTAAGGCAGATTTTTATCTTGGTTTGAATCAGGTTCATGTGCGAAACTTGCCAGCTGGTGTCCTGTCTTTAAGACTGGTTCTGTCTTTGGAAGACAAACTGACTTTCATAGCATTTTTAAAAGAAAATCCAGTGATAAGTGTAACAGTAGAATCCTTTCTGAATCTGCTCCTCTCTCTGTTCTACCCTTTCCACACAATGGGTCAGTAAATCAGACCATTAGTGACGATGGAAATTTCAGTAGTGCATCAGTTACCATATCTTACTACAATATTCTGCTGAATAGGGTTATTTCTGAGGAACTGCATCGTTTGAGATTGATCTCATGTGGTCACTTCCATGTGAACTACTAATGTTTTTGTAATGTGAGCAGTGTGATTCTTTAAGGAGTTTCTTTCTGGTTCAGTAACCTTTCTCAGCTCAGCTGCAATGGGGTGCCTCAATAGCTGCTGCTCTCCTCAGATCTTGAGGACTGCAGGAGATTTTTGCAGACTCGAATGAAATAAGTCTGGAAATGAAAATTCCCTGTTCAGTATTTCTAGGGAGAAAAATGATCTGAAGGGGGAATCAGAAAGAGGGGCTGAATGCCATCTATTTAAGAACATAAGTTTCTCAATTTAATACCTGGTTTATGTTGACAGAACATTCAATAGACTGGCACGTATGCCAGTGTTTCACGTTTCTGAATTTTGTAAAGTGTACCTACCATAGTTGGGGTTAAAAAAAATATAGGCATTGCTTTCAGTAAGATGTATTAGATTTAAAATAAATAGAAAGTCAATAACTTCATTAAAAGTTTCCTGAATTTTCTTAACACTCCTCCAAAATCAAACTTAATAAATTGTCACCTTTGGATATTTTAAAGCGTTAGCGATGATACTATTTTTTAATTGCAAATTTCTTAATCTTGAAAAGTTGTGGTTTTGTTTATATAAAATCATTTGTGTCGGTAACCTTGGACAGAATAACTGTTGGCTTCACTCGTACTCAAATTTGCTGGTACAATTTCTGAGACAAAATTCTATTTGGACCGTTTAACTTACATAATATGATGTGTTTTGCAGATCAGTATGTTGAATAAAAGGTCTTTAAATATCAGTCACATTACAAAAATTTTTGAAGAGTGGATTGTACTGCTGTTGGATTGGAAATTCACGCTTTTTATATGTGTAGGCTCATGCCCCACTAGCTGCTTATAAATACTTTATAAACAATTGTATTTGTTTTGAATATTTGAAAATTTAAAATTCTTTAGATGCTTGTATAGGAATGTTTTGGTCAAAGAAGTACAGAAACGTCCCCTGCTTCCTGACACACACACATGTGCATCTGTGCATGTACTGTCTTTGTCTTTTATTTTTCTCTTTCTTTCTGTTTTTATTAATTAGCAGGAGCTTTAGAAATTATGGTCATTCTCCCACATAGAAATATGAAATTCTTTTTGGTGACAACAGTTACCACACTGCAATTCTCTGCTGTGCAAGAAATGACTTCTTGAATAACCCTTTTGCTTTACATTTAAACCCTGATGTTCACCATGTCTCTTACTTATTCTGGGCCTAATTAAGACTGCTGGGAGCTGAACCAGGTTCCTGAGCACGTTAAGCTGTGCAAACTGGCCCCTTGAGTCCGGAGCCAGGACTCTGGCACACAATATCAACCATTTTGTGTCGAAATGGATACACTGAACTTGAATATGGGCATTGTTTGCTAATGCTTGCAAATCACAGTAAGTCAGTGGCCTTAGGCAAAGCAAGATGTAATGGGAATTCACTGATGTAAATAACCTTGCTGAAGAACTTCACTTCGCCATGGTCGTAAACAATGAAGCTCTTGGACACCTCTCCCCAATAGCAAATCTCTATAGGTTTTCTGCTGGATTGCCTGACTGCCTGCTTGTATGCCATTTATGAATCTGAATGAACCAGAAGTTGAAGATGTTTCTGTTTTGACAAATTTTAGAGTAAGGCTTCTCACTGATTTGTTAAGAAAGTTTTACTAATGGGCACAAATATGTAATTTTTCTCTCAGAATTCCAGCTTACGTGCAATGTGGCCTGTATATTGTGCATGTAGAGACTCAAAGAATGTGTGCCAAGCCGGAAGGATTATATTTGGAACTTTACTGAATGGAGTTACTGCAATCTGTAGTTTGAGCAGCAGCTCAAACCAAAGTCAAATTGATTTGTGTTAAACAGTATTCACTCATGTGAGACGGGGGTTGGAAGGAAGCCTCGGACACAGGTCGGGGGTATGGAAAACCTTAAACCTGGGCAGTGAATTGAAAATACAGAGGTGGTGGGAGCAGTATTAGAAAACTCCAGCTACAGGAATTGTACCAGTGGGTTAAGAGGAAGGGCCAACATAACAGTCTGTTGGTGAGCATCGTGACCTTCAGGAAAAGTAGATGATTGATTACTGAGACTTACTGAAAACATAAAATCAAACAAACTCTTAGGCACTAAAATGAAGAAAATGAGCAAGTTGGTGTTTTGCAATATCCTGAGAAACAAAATCTGTAGTTTATGTTCATGTTTGTATTTTTAACATATTTTTTCAGTTTCTGGATTATCTTGTGTGCAAAATCATTAACAGATTCACAGAATACTCTGTGTTGGAGGGGACCCACAAGGATCATAGAGTCCAACCCTTCAGTGAATAGCCCGTACAGGGATTCAACCCACAGCCTTGATGTTATTAGCACCGTATTCTGGCCAACTGAGCTCACTGTACATGCGGGTCTCTCACTATGGGCTTACCTAAATTAAGTCATAAGACCATGTGTCTTTTTTTTGGCTGTAGTACAGATGTGGTTCTTTTCACTTTTTTCAACCTGACAAATCTCCTGCACTGACTTCAGTGCACTGTATTGAAGTATTTGCAAATATTTGCAAATGTAATAATTCTCCACTGATCTGTGGTCACTGTTGTTTTGTACTCAGTTGCATAGTATTTATCTTGTAGCAGTTGCTTTAAATTTGGACTTATAATTTTAAATGCAGAGAATTAATTAACCTGTTACTTCAATGATACTTACCTGTTGCTCAAATAAGAAAAATAAGATAAATAGGAAGTCTTTTTTGTTAATGAAAGCAAGTTTGCTGAGTATATTTGTGTTACCTATAAAACCCATTAAACTTTTATAGGTTAACCAGGAGTTTGCAGGTCACTTGAACAGGTGATTTGGAGAAAAAATACTTGGCAGGTTTGGTAACAGTGCTAATACTGAATTTCGAGGGCACAAAAAAATGTGATAGGAAGCTCCTGGAATATTTTTAAATAATCACCCAATATGTATTAGAGTAATAAAACAATGAGAGGAAGTTCATCTCACTGAAACATATTAACGCTGACAGCTTCTGTGCCATTTTATTTTCTCATGAAGCATTTTTAGCCTGGCTATTGAAATTAGATGGATGAATGTTTAGGTAATCACATATGATGATCCTTGAGATCCACATTCAAGTCTTAAATAGCAACTTAATTGTTTACAACCATCTGTGACTCCCAACAAGATACAGCCTGGTGTAAATATATTCTGAGATTGTGGACACTGCTGGAGGTGGTGAGGCTACAAGGAGGGAAGATGAGCTGCTCTTCTGTACAAGCTGTCACTGAGCAAAGCTGGTAGATGACTCCCTTTGTTGCTGGATTGGTCAGCAATGGCATAGATGACAGAAAAGCAAAAACAAGCAGAAACAGAAGCATATGAATTTTCCAACGTATTATGTAATGGCTAAGGAAGAAAATAGAAGATGAGAATAAAGGAAGAAGGTAAAGCATATTGTACTTTGTCTGCTTATCTCAAAAACTTGTGGCTTTTATTTAAAAAATCAGCATTTAGGAAATATTAATATGGATAGATTTTCCTTTTATAAAGCAATCTAGAAAGTTTAAAGACACGTAAGATTTGTCATCAAGAAGGAAACTGCAAAAATAAATTGGTCAGAAAAAAGGGAATAATTCACAAAGAGAATACCAAGATTACTTGATTAAAGAATTGATAAAATATTCCTGTTTTGCAGGTAGAGAGAAACAGTATGTATCTCTATGATAAACTTAGAAGCACAGAATCTTGTATTGTTTCTTTATATTGATAATTTTTATGCATCCACGTTCACTAACTCCATTTTTAGTTCCTTAAATTCAGCCACAGAATTTCAGATTGGCACTGCAAAAGTGATGTTCATACAAATATGGCTAAACACTAGGTAATGGGAAAGAGCACTTATTGTCATTGTCATAAACGCTCCGGGAAAGAGGAAACTGAGAAGATACGTTTTTGCTATTTTAGTTTGCCCAAGATTGTAAAAATGAGAGCTGGTTCTAAAGCTTGCAGAAGCCTCATGACACTGTTCCAGTGATGAAGTGGCAGTAATGCAATGCATATGGGTAGAAAACTCCTCTTTTATATATGCAGTGTTGGAATATGATTTTTCACTTAGACAGGAAGTTGAAAATATGAGGAAAATGTCAGTTCCACATTTTGTAGCTATTAAACACCCCCATTTCCTCTACTCCCTTCAATTTAATGTTAAGGATGATTGGGAAAGGAGTGGAGGATAAAACTGAAAAATCATTATCATGCCACTATGTAAATCATGGGTGTGCTGACAGGTTTACTGCTGTCTGCAGTTCTGGTCCTCTTTAAAGTGTAATAGAAGTAGGGAAAGTACCTCGTGCAAAAATAAAGATGCAAAGGTGTTGAAGAACATGTGTAAGTGGAGGAGCTAAATTCAGTAAACTTAGCCTGGGGAGAATGAGTAGGAGACAAGTAGTGTAAGATTGTGTTTGTATGAAGAGGGGGAAAGGTGATGAATTATTTACTTGTAGTACAGGAATGAAGGGATGCCAAAGAAAATTGTTGGCAGTTCAAAACAAACTGATGCACACACATGCAAAGCTACACTGGACAATTAGGATGCCAAAAGCTTTCTCGTGGGCTGCAGGAGAAATTGTGGGAAAAATAATTTAATAAGGCAATCAAATGTGGAGATCTTTTATGTTGTTCTTGCAGCTGTGCCCTGGAATTTGCTTCAGTGTATATCAGAGAAGGTATTCTTCAGGCACTTGTTGCTGGTGATTTTTCAAAACCAGGAATTGAGATAGCTGTGTGGTGGACCTCTTCTTTGTGGACCTGTGCTCTGGGGTCTAATGCAGGTATTTCTCCTTCGGCCCGTGGAGTGGGAATTCAAAGACTTTACCTCTGGAGAGGCAGGGCTTGCACCTTGGGCCAGTTCAGCTCCAACAGCAGGAAGGCATTTTGCCATCTGGGTAAGCTGAGGAACAATTCCCACAGCTGGGTGACCTGCTGGATCTCCAGGAATCCATTGCAGAGCTTGCTGAAGCACATCCCTCCCCTTCCCACTGCCTCTTGGTGTGTAGGCTCTTACCTGTGTATTTATTTTTCATTATCCTAGCTATCCATGGAATAATAATTGAGCATACATAAGCAGGATTTTCTCTCTATGCTGACTTCTTAATTCTTCTTACCTTATGTAAAAAAACCCAGGCAAAACAGGCACTAAAGAAAATGCAGGGAAGCCACATGGCATTTGGTACTTCAGAGCATATGTGGGGGAATCCTTGGACAAACTGTGTGTGTTTGTTGTTAGCACCCAGTTACACAGAGATGGTACATGTTTGGGGAGATGTAGCTTACCTTACCAAATCCTCTGTTAGTGTATACAGATAGGGAAAGTGCTCTCTTCAGCTGAGCTTGTGTCCCTGACAAATATGGGAGTCTCTGTTCCAGTGGATGGACATGGGGGAGTTTTTAGCAGCGTGATTAATAAGACTTCTTTAACACTGATTCCATAGTTTTGCTTACCTTGTCAAATAAAGCAGATCTCTTCCCTTTCCCTCCTCACTAGTTTAAAAGCACTTGGACTCTTTAATTGTCATAGAAAATACAGGCAGGAGTGATATTTTTCAAGAAGAAATATAAAGAAATGCTGGATGGTTTTAGAGAACTGTATATACAGTTCTGAGTTCTGCCTGTAATTCTGTTTATTCTCCGTTATCTAGTGAGAAACAAATCTTCTGGAGAGGTATTTCTTTTTTCAGGCTGGAAGGATGGAAAGGACGTTGACTTTGTGACTGAAGAAAGGAGGAGATAGCTTCTTTTACACTGCTTTTGAGTCTTGGCAGTTTCCTCAGTCTACTTTTCAGTGGGAAGATAAATATGCTGTGTGTGGAATCTTTGATGTAAATATCTGAAAGTATGGAACATTGTTTAATCATAATAATGTGTATTTCCTAAGTAACTTTAACATGAAATGGAATCATTTGGCAATCAGGACTGCTACATCTTTCAAAGGGTTAAATGCTAATTTTAGCTAGAGACTTTTAAGTAAAATAGATTACATTAATGTTTCCTTTAAGTAATAGATATGTCTTACCATGACGTATCTGATTCTTTGGTAATAGTATTAAAAGTTTCCTAATTTTAATTAAGAATGGTAAAAACATTAGGCTTTATAAACTTCTTTGCATGAGAACTTAGAAATAAGGGAGTTCTTTTGATTTTGACGGGCTTGAGCATCTTTTCCATATGGATTCAATTCACATTTTTATCGGAATGTGGAAGTCATTACTCTGACATCTGAAACTGAGGTAGCAATAAAAAAAATTATCACAAACAAGACAGCAGACACAAATGATTTTGTGTTTATTACTGGGTGGCCCTTTTGAAACTTTCCCAAAGTTAATTGGTTCCAGATATTTGAGAATTAAAATTGTATTGTGACAAATTTATTTCTGGTCATATTTAACTTGAGTCTTCTCAGTAAGGCGGCTTAAACAAACAGAAAAGTTGTCAACCCACTCATGTCTGTCTCCAGTTTTTGTTGTAGTAGCTTTAATCCCAGTGATTTGGTTTAATAAAGACCACTGAGAAAACAAACACTGGTGGTGACTGCACTGCTCTTGTAAATTATTTATCGTATCTCTAAGGTTTTACTGTGGTGTAAGTGCTGCTGTGTTAGCTTAAATTGTTCACAAATATGTCATGTTGGATTAAATGCCTGTGTAGAGTTTATGTGTGCCTGGGAGCAATGCTTCCTGCTGTCTGGGGTGGGATTGGTGTGTGTGTGCGGCCGGGGGCATACAGACCTGCCCCTGCTCTCGTGGTGAGTGACCAGAGCAGGCTAAAACACAAAACCTGGGCTTTCATGCTCTACTTCCAGTACAGCAGATGCTGCCTTAGACAAGGCAGTCTGTCTGAGTGCTTTGTGGTTGTAGATGTTCCGTGAGGTCTTGGGTATGGGTCAGTGATGGGATTGCTTTGCTGCTCACCTCAAGTTATGTGTGTCGGGAGCCCAGGGGCTTTGCCTGAGGTAGGCAGGAGCCCAGGGCAGGGTGTGCAGCACCTCAGGTTGTTCTGCTTATGATTTGGCACGATGTATTTTCTGTACAAAATACAGCATGTTTTCAAATATTTGCAAATAGGAGACAAGTGTGGCTGAGTAGTATCTTAAGTGCATATTACACACGTTGTCATATATATGTCATACGTGTCTTCCTGTACTGTAGTGTACTCTACTGCTATTCCTATATTTATTCAGTGTATTTATTGAATATTCATATGCTGATATTGCATAACAGTAGCTTTATTTTTTCCATTTTAAAACTAAACTTGGGCATGAAAAACATTACAAAACCAAAATTACCTTAGTATTTACTGTACCTATCTTAGCAATATGTACCTCAAACCTTTTTTTGTTCCTGTAGGAAACAAGCCTTTTTTCAGATTTCTTAAACTTCTATTACAGGTCTCAAGTTTTAATCTTGAAAGACTTTTAACATCGAGGGTTAGAAATGGCTACAGCTGTTTCTGACAAGTATTGAAAGTCTTGCAGTGGTAAAGTCAAAAGTGGAAATTGCTAAGAGTTAATTAAGTTTCTCTTAATGAAAGGATCTAATTTATAACTTGGTATGCCAAGTTCTTGGAAGACAGTATTTTTCCTCTCAGAGATTGTGAGTTATCAGCTGTGACACACTGGTAATAAGATACACATTCAAACCCCCACATTTATATGTATATTTAAACTTTAAAACCACACCTGGTGGAAGGCAAGAGAAAGCCTTTGTCCTTCTGTATATTTTCCAGAATTAGCAGTAAGTAAAAATGTTAAAAGGAAATGTTAGATTTGTGTAGGCATGGGTTTAATTAATATAAATCTGTGTTCTGTAAGTGTTGTGTTAGTAAAATTTATGAAAGAGCACTACACTGCATTAGGGTAATTTATGGCCCAAATAAATGTCAGTTGCTACGGTAAACTAGTATAGAAACAGTGTTACTAGGATAAAAAAAGTGAAGAACCAGAGTAAATTGCAAACATTGTAAGAACAGTGATACAATTCTTTCTTTATATTCACCCAAGCAAGTGTAAGTTCGTTTACAATATATTTATTAACAGTCTCAGGCTAATAAAACAACACTTACAGAGCAATTTTGGACACTTTCCAGCTCTCTGTATTGTGCAGTGACAAGTTAGGCCAGTGCTTTTTTATTCTTTATTAAGAAAAAGAAGCAATCTGTATTCCTGGCTCCTTTATAAGGTTGTTAAGTGTGCCATTTGGCATTTCAGAGCACTGCTTTGCATTGTGCTCAATTAGTGCGGACGAAGCAATCGCAGCGCCAGTTTCAGAAATGTGCCTAATTACTATAAACCACTGAGGGATCCATTCATTCTGCATTTCTGGCTCTGTGGGTGCCAGCCACAGAGACTCCAGCAATTTCTGAAGCCTAATCCTGAGTCACTTCTCCGTGTTTCTGTGGCACTTGCATTTTGGAACCTGTAATGGGGTCTGGCAGTTTATGACCATGCGTTGTTCTGCCTCCCATCTGTAGTATATTCTGGAAATGAGACCTTGGTGCATAGGAAAGGATTGAGAAAGACCCTTCAGCCCTTTCTACGCACACACACTTCTCTCCTGAAAAAGGAGGTGACATTTTATGTTTTATTTTAAATTATTCTGACTCCTGCCACAGAGAGCCTTTATTAGTTATGAAGGCTATGGATCAATTTTTGAAATAGCCATTTACTTGCAGCCTGTACTAGCCATTATGATTTACTGGCTAGTTTGATGACAGGCCTCTTTCAGCTTGATGACCTTTCCCATTAGCCTTTTTTGGACACTTGTGTCTGGTAACTTATTTTTGAACAGCTACTGTGCATTTAAACCCAGACTTAACAAAGATGAGTGTTGGGTACCTACTTTGGTAAGACCTGTATTCAAAACAAGAAATCCACACCTCACTGCTTTAGTTGAAGCTGTTTTATTCATAGGCTTTTGCAAAATGGTAATTCATCCTTCTGTCTTTCTACCGAGTGAAGGAGTTGGCTGCTACCAGAAAGTGTTCCTGTATAGATACTTGTGTGAGCATAAAGCCTGGAACAGAGCTGTCTTGGAGGAGCATCTTACTGTTGACAGTTCATGCTGACAGTTTTTCTGGTGTTTTGCTTATGCAAGTCATTTAAATGCCAATGAAGCCCATCCATTTTAGCACCAGGGTTTTTTTTCTGTGCATTCTGTCAGTGAAGAGGTGAGACTTCAAACATCTGATAGATGAGAGGGAAAAACTTGTAGTGATGACCTGACCTGATATATGGTAGTTTAACCTATCATGTTGCTAGCTACTCTTAAATGCTTGCAAAACAGAGGCATCCTTTTTTCAGCCATGTTTTGAAAGCTTTCTGAAGAGTTAGCCCAACTGAAAGTTTCTGATTGATGTTCTTGTTTGACATTTCTACGCTTATCAGGATTAATTTGCTTATTTGATGGGAAGCACAGTGTGTTTTAAGGTCAGTTGTTTGTCTGCTGTGGTTTCTAAATTGTTTTCAGCGTTGCTACATTCCTTAGACAATTTCTTGTTCCGTAATTCTGTATTTGTTGTAATTTATGTACTTTTTCCTCAAGAAGTATGAGCTGTTATTTGACTGTGCTAACATACAGGGTGGTTAAATGAACATGCCTATCCATGCAATCCAGTGCAGTTTATGGAACAGACCCACTACATGTATTTGGTACCATTAAACCTTGCCAGTAATAACTGTACATTTTGTTCCTGGTCAGAGATCCTCTTTCTTGTTATTTTGTACTTGCTTAAAGTGTTTGCTATAAATATTAAACTCTCTATAGTTTTTTTAAAGTTCATTACACGTTTTAAATAAAGAGAACAGGTGAATGTAGAGTGAATAAACTGATCTGGTGAAGGGATTCTGTTTGTCTGTCCCTGAGGTGGGAAGCAAGCAAGACTTTTAGCTATACTTGGATTCAACTTGAAACCATCTCCTCATTACCTTTCCAATGTTGTGATACAACTCTACATCACTTGGAATAGCTTAGGGCCACACTGCAGTTTCTGAATTTGGTAAATCTAGCAGTAGATGTACTGGTAGTGGCTCCTGTGTGATCTGAATCAGTGGTCTTTAACTGTGTAATCACTGTCTTTTCCTTGGGTACATTGCTCATTCCCTATAAAAGATTATAGATGGCTTGTAGATTAGCAGCTGCTCAGTTTCATAACTATAACTATTTGTGTATTCAAAAATTCTGTAAAATACAGGTTATCAGTTCCTCCATTGGCTTTTCTCTGATGCCCCTCAGCTGCAGTCTGTAAATACTTCACAGTCTCTTAAAATTTATTCTCATGAGTCAACTCTTAAGTGGCAAATATGGTAACCATTTTTTGCATGAGAAGTAGAATCGTAGAATTATTTATTTGGATGGTGTTCAAAAAGTATTCAATAACTTGGTGTGATTCAGTGTTAGAAAGCTGAGGCATTTGTCCTTGACTACTTCCAAATTTCTTGGGTTACATTTTTTTACCACATTGGAATTGTAATTGTTCTGTATGCTCTCAAGGCAGTGTATGAAAATAACTAAATCAATATTGTTTATGACTTTTGGGAGGTAAATGAAAAGTATTATTCCTCTTTTGGATGAGGAATTGCCATGGTAGTACCATCAGGAGTAGATTTTTAGGATCTCTTGATTGAGGGTCTGCCACCCTTGGGAAGGAAGACCACACTACCTAGTTACAGAAGAATTCTCTGTGTTTCAGTTGTCTTGCCTGATGTCAGATAAGAGAAACAAAAGCTAGAATCTGGCCCTCCTGTGTGCACTCCGCTTGTTTTACCAATAATCTCCTCGTGTTTCCTTGTGATTTGCCTCCTAGGTCTTAGAGAAAAAGGGAGACAGGTTTTACAGATCTGGCATTGATTGCCATGTAGCTTCACTTCCTCCTTTTACTACTATCTATAGCAACCATCTGAATTTCAATGAAAGTCTTATATCCCCTGAGACAACCCACACATGAAAGTAGAAATCAAGTCCCATATTTCTTGAATTAGACTAGGCTACACTTTTTTCCCTATACAAAACCATGCCCAATTATTGTTAGGATGACAAAGTTAGTTGGCAGCAATTACCAAATCCTCGTACACCAGGCAAGAATATTTCGTAGTATTAAAGTCAATTCACTACAGTAATTTTGGTGACTGTGATGTTGTCGAGCAGTTCTGACTGAAAGCCTCTCTGGATCTAATGTGTTTCAGGACATGGAGGTTGTAGCCATCTTCATTTCAGGTGGCTTGAGTCTGAGTCTGGCTCATGCCTTGATTTTTAAGGGCATTTTACTAGTTCAGCTTGCTAGAGGTGCTTTCTTCTGCTTTGACGTTTGCTGTTTGTCCTCTGGCCCTGTGGCTGGGCTGGATGTAGTAATTCATCCATTGCAGGGTCAGGCCAGCTACCTTCCCCCCATGGAAAACATTCAAGAGCAGGAGGGAGGAGTATCCATCTAGCATGACACAGAAACAGAAGTGAAATGTTTTAGATTTATGCGATACATGGGTAAGTCCTGCAGATTTGTAAATTTAGAATTCTTAAGCTACAAAATTAGAGGTGGTGAGTTCTCATACCTTTTTGTTGAAGCAGATCTGACAGATTTTACTACCATTCGCTGTTGTACCTGCACATAATGCTTTAATGATTGTGGATTCAAACCCTCGATTTATTTAAAAGCGGGGATTGTGGAGTACAACTACACCATGGCTTCTGTCAACAGCCTTAATATTGAGAGTAGACACGGCCCTTCTGATAGCGCATGTGAAGGAGAAGTGTGGCTTCCTCCTGAGATTGCTCTTGTGATAAAAGCTTCCTGCTTTTCTTTAAAAGAGAAACAACATGCATGCAGGCTTTGCTATGGGCCTTGCACTGCTTGGCAGAGAAAGGTGATTCTTAGATGGTGGAGGGACGGTTGTCATGTCAATTTTGAGGAAAAATGCTTGGGAAGAAGAATTCTTGCTCATACAGTTTGTCTGAAATGGCTTCACTTTCAAACTGAGTATTGTGCAGCCTGTGAGGGTTTCTATGAGTTACTCAGGGCCAAAATAAGAACAGCTTTCTTGAGAACAGGAAGCATTTGACCAGTGCTTCTGCCAGTTCTCAAAATATTGTTCTAAGCAATGAAATTTTTAGCTCTCCTTAAAAGAAAAAAAAGTTGATTAAAAAATGATTCAGAGTCCTACATTACATTTGTAGTTAATTACCATTCTCATGTATGGCTTTCTGAGTTTTCTTGCTGATTATTTTGTATTAAGTGGTTTTAATCACAATCAGCTTTTGATTTAGTTAACTGTTTTTACAGAGAAAAACGTGATAAAAACATCACAATTTTTTATTAGGTCATCACCAGAACGTATTCTTCCTCAAAAGCAATTTAGCTATTGTCTAGCATTAGTAAAACTTTTCTAGGCAGAGTAGGGAGGCATTTTTATAAGCTGCCCCAAAAATGAAGTAGTGTTAATCTGTGTATTCTGTTTCTAATTAGTTCTGAAAGATTGTGTGACATACACACGTTTAAACAAGAAGCTTGGGAAGTGAGTTGAGTGTCTCATTCAAAGTCAGTGTAAACTATAGTACTGTTTACACCGTGGTCATGATAAATCACTAGTTTGAAAATGTTTTTTGGATTAGATTTGTATTAGTTTAGCTCATAACACTGTGAGTAAATTACAATACATGGAAACAAGCCAATTGAGACAAAGACATTTTTGTTCCATTTGCAAATACAGAGAGCTACTACTTAAAATTGCTACCTGTGGGAAATGTAAAAGGTGAGGTAATACCCTAAAGAAAAAGAGCCCTGGTTGTGAAACACATTAAATGTAAATCTTGTAAAACTTTTAGGGAATGTACTGAAGTACTGAATTGAACTTGCTCAGAGTTCATGCTAACAAGAAATTCTGGTCAATGAAGGCAGATAAAGGAATTGTAAATGACTGTTTAAATTAGTCTGGAATTCCAGAACATGTGCTTGGATAATATGAAATAAAGCTGTCTAAATATGCAGCTCTCATTAATTTACTGGTCATACTGAATGTCTGTTACAAGACCCGAGGCTGCTGGAATAGCTTGCTGGTGTTTAAATCTCTGTCCTTTTACAGGGGTTAGAGTGGAGAACAGGGATCAAGGATCTGTTGATTTTGCTCTCTGTTGTCCCAATAACTCACTGAGGAACTACAGGTGGACCATGAAAGCTCACCTCAGTCTTCTTTAACTTGTGTGGCAGGAGAGTTTGGCTTCATTTGTTTATAATAGCTTGGGAATGGATTCTACAGGAACATCCTGGTGCTTGTTGGCATGTCACACACCCTGTCTTCTCATCTGTTGGCTTTCTTTCACCAGTGCTCTTAAGATGAGAAGGGTGAGGTGCTACAAAATCATGGCAAAGAGTCAAAATGGATGGACAGGCAAAGATGTAGCAATAAGTGTAGGATGATCAACAAGGCCAAGTGCAAGGTCCTGCACCTTGGTTGGGGCAATCCCAAGCACAAATACAGACTGAGCAGAGAATGAATTGAGAGCATCCCTGGAGAGAAGAACTTGGGCCTTGTGGTGGATGAGAAGCTCAACGTGACTTGGGAGTATGAACTTAAAACTCAGAAAGCCGGCGTGGTCCTGGGCTGCGTCCAAAGCAGTTTGGGCAGCAGGGTGAGGGAAGGGACTCTGCCCCTCTGCTCTACTCTCATGAGACCCCCCCTGGAGTGCTGTGTCCAGCTGTGAGGTCCCCAACATAAAAAGGACATGGACCTGTTGGAGCATGTCCACAGTGATGAGAGGGGTGGAGCACCTCTCTTACGCAGACAGACTGGGAGAGTTGTGGTTGTTCAGCCTGGAGAAGACTCCAGGGAGACCTCTCTGCAGCCTTTCAGGAAGCCTTAAGACAAAGATGTGGACAAACATTTTTCAAGTGTCTGGTGACAGGACTGGGGTCAATTTTAAACTGAAAGAGGGCAGGTTTAGATTGGATGCAAGAAAGAAATTCTTTGCTGTGAGGGTGGTAAGGCACTGGAACAGTTTGTCCTGAGATGGTGTGGCTGCCCCATCCCATGGAAGTCTTTAAGGCTGGGTTGGATGGGGCTTTGAGCAATCTGGTCCAGTGGAAGGTGTCCCTGCCCATGGCAGGGGAGTTGGTCTAGATGGTCTTTAGAGGTCCTGTTCAAACCAAACCATTTAATGATTCTGTATAGTGTTGGAGTTCATTGCAGCTCCATACTCAGGGCAGTGTTGCCCTTTTATCCTGAAAACTTGGTGACTACATCAAGCCCTGTCAGACCTGCTGTTCCTGTATGTTGTTTCTCCAGCAGCCTTTGGCCAGGCAGCAGCAAAGTTCTCCATGGATCAGTTCAAATGGGATAGAGGGAGGAG
The DNA here is from genome assembly GCA_013399875.1 of Gymnorhina tibicen. Lineage (NCBI taxonomy): Eukaryota > Metazoa > Chordata > Aves > Passeriformes > Artamidae > Gymnorhina > Gymnorhina tibicen. The sequence continues at coordinate 3,009,190 of VXAZ01006775.1, read as the reverse complement.
CATGATGAGTGCTCCTTCTCACCATTTTGGAGCTGAAAATCTGAAGATTTCGCTGCCCCTAAATCCTGGGAGGGGCACTGACTATACAAACAAAATGTGCTTGTATATTCCTGGTCTGGCCAGACTGGTCTTTCAGCCATTATCTTTTCTGCTATCTGGCAGCATTACTAATCAAAACCAGGTTTGACAGTTGTCACGTGCTTTCTGCAGGCTGGCTTGCAGCTGTTTGCTGTCCTTCTGCTGTGTGATTGGAAAGAAGGAAGGTTTTAGTTGGCTTCAGTGGATCATTTCTCAGATGCAGAAACCTCTGCTCCATGATGATGGCAGGGCAGGCTTGATTGGACCTCCTTTCTCTGGCATTTCTGTCAAGGCAGAGGAGATTAAATGGCCTATTTCTCCAGTTTCCCATGCTGGCTCCTGGCCTGGTTTGTGGGTAATTCAGTTCATGACCATTATACTGCTGGATTTATATTTTTTTTTTTTCTGGCTTCCTGATACTTAGTTAATTGCAATGTTGAGCCCTTCAATCCTTTGTGCAGAGAAAGCTAGAAAAAGGTGAAAGTCAGTTACAGGCTGGGACCAGGAATCCCAGTGTAAATACCAAGCATTTTTTGGGAGGGGGCTGGGAGGAAGGAAAGGGAGCAAAGCAGGTAGAGGAGAAGTCAGGAGAAGAAAAGCAATTATCATGATCTTGGCAAATGTTACAAATACCACAACTGCAGACTACTGGGTTCAGATTAAGATAAATACATACAAATGCTTTTATTTCATCCTCTTAGAAGCACATATTGTGTGATTATTTTGTGCTTGGTTCATTTGTTAAGCGTGTGTTCTGCAACTTTAAATTATACAGCTCTTTTAAGGAGAGGCTGAGGTTCCTGAGCAGGACTGCAGCATGGAGGAAGATCAGGATAGTTTACTTAGGTAGAGGGTAGAGGTAAATTAGTTCATTAGGTAGTTTATTAACCCTGAAAGTGCACGTTTAGGTCAGTGAGCAAACGGAATTTGTAAATGGAATAGAAGTTACACTGAACTGTGTGTAAATTTGAAGTTATGTTTACATGACAAATCTGCAAATGCTCTCAGGAATGAGAAAGACAACTCAAAAAAAGTTACTATGCTATTAGTCTTAATAGTTTTAATACTGGTTTATTTATGCTATATTAGTGATGAGTTTTGCACATCTCCAAACCTCTAGTTAGGGAATCAACACACATTTATTATTTAAGAAAGAAGAACGTTTCTATACAGTACTTTTCCTTATAAGATACATGGCCAGGTGTGTGCTTTGTTTGCACGAATGTTAGGTAACTAACCAGAGGAGAGGGAAATCAAGTATTATGGAATGCAAAGGTGCATGTTTGGTGCAACACATTCTGAAAGCTAAATTTGGGAAAAAATTAGAGACGTTTTGGAAAATGGATACAAGGCTTCCATGAACTCTGTAAAGTATGCTTTATCATGGGGTTTAAATTGTCTTTGGAGAGTTCAGAGTTAAGTTGCTTTTATTAAAGGTAAAGGTAAGAAATTATTTGATCCATTATTGGGTGGCTGGAAAGAGCTTGTGTCTTGAAGATGTCAAATATAGGCTGATCTACTCATTGTACAAATAAGGTTCCAATAGTTCAGTAATGAAGGCAGAGACATTCAGAGTCATTCAACAAAGTAAAAGATGGAGGTACATGGAATTCACATCTGTACAATGGAATTAATTGATTTTTTAATGGTTTTTCAGAGAGTAGGAATTTACATATTTGTCTTTTTAAAAGCTTCAGTTCAGCTTCAGTATTGTATTTTAACGTATTTTAAAAATATTTTAAATCTACAAGGTATATAGAGTGGCAACACATTCTGTATTAGTATTGTGGTAATTTCATCAAAAGTTTTAAATGTAATTAAGCTCCTCAGTTAAATCTGTCATCTGGAGTAAGGTTTAGATGCAGACAGTTGCTTTACACTTGACTTTTTGTGGACAGAATTCAGGAAAAAACAGTTCAGAAGCTTCTGTGTTTTTCTATTCATTGCTTCTGAATCTCACCAGATCTTTTTTTTATAGCACTCATTCTTGTTTTCAAAAGTCGTGTGATGGTTAGCTAATAAGGGCTATAACAATAGTTCATATATAATCAAGCTGAAAGATTGTTATTAATGATTTCAGATAGACTGTCAAAACCCTTTTTTCATGTAATTTTCTTTTCATGAAGAAGTCCAAATTTTACAGGCCAGAGCTGTCAGCTAGCTATTGTATCCAAGATCAGCAAACCTAATAGGAGTCAAAAAATGTCTTTTGTGGTATTCCACCCTCTTTTATTCTTATGAACAATTTGCACCATTTTCTTTTTAACTCAGTTGGGGGTTTTTTCTGTTTTGTTTTGGGTTTTTTAATGCACATTTAGAAGTAGATGCCAAAAATTGTCAGGTGATTAAAAAGTATGCATTTCTAAATTCATTAACTTGCGTGATCAATCTCTTCACTGCTTGCATTTGCAGTTTTAACTTTGGTAAAACAGTAACTATTCTGATGAAGTATTATGTGAGACCGTTTTATTTTTGTGAATACCTAGAAAATTCAAAACATCTGGAATCTAACGCAATGTTTCTGTTTTTCCTACCATTTCCATCAGTAATGAACAATTGTCTTCCACTTTAGTTCTGGTTCATACAAGTGGTTTCTCTTCTGTTTTTTTTTTTTAACCCACTTGCAAGGAATTTGATGAGAAGCAACTGCTTTGTTGGAGTGGGAACAGTTGGCCATCTTTGTCTGGAGATGACATGAAAGCTTGCACGGCCTTACAGAGTGGTGGGATACCTTAGGCTTCCATTTCACCTCATGTGTAATGTAACACACCACACATGCTTTATAATCAGCAACAATTTTAGGATTCAGTAACAATCATCTTGGCAACACATTTATTTCACACTGAGATCACTAAAACCATGTGTTGAGAATTTGCTTTCTTGCAAACCTCTGACTCCCATTGCTGAGTAGAAGGTTTATTCACAGTGAATTGAATGCAAATAAATCTCAAGCTTCTACAGCTTTCTAAAAAAATCTGATTATACTGTAATATTTAGTGAAAAAACAGTTAAAAATTAGCTAAATTCCTAGTCAGCAGTTTCTTTAATAATCGTATAATTATTTCTTAAATGGACAGTTATGCCTAGTTTGATTTGTGACAGAGCAGTATCTGCATATTTTTAGCAGATTTAATACAATGAAATAAGCCTGCCTTAATATACTTAATAAGTTTTAACACATTATTTAAAATTATTAAAGACATTTGAGTGCAAAGGATTTAAACTTAGTATTGAAACAAGTTGTATGCGAATATTTTGCAGCATGAATACTGACTATTATTATACTAGTAACTTCAGTAGATTTGAAATTACATACCAAGAACATGCCAGGCAAGATGTGTCCAATAAACTGGATTTTTAGTCAAAGTAGATTTGATGTCCTGTATGGATCCTTTTGCTCTCAGCAAGATAGTATCATATATAGAATTTCAGGAAGTATATGAAGTATGCCAGAATACTGTTATTTTTATATTGCTGTTGTGGGATTCTTCATGCAGCTTTTTTTTCCTCTATTCTTTATGGAGCATTAAGTATGATGGAGTTTGTCTCTAACATTTTAAAAACAAAATGCAGTACATGTATATTTTGACTTTCTCCACCCTTAGGCTTATTCTTCCATATCCAGCATGTACAGCTCGAATGCCAGCAGGATGTTCTGTGTTTTTGGATTTCCTTGTGCCTTGGCTTGTCACAGCTAGAAACTGCAGGATAGCCTTCCACTTGGCTGGCACAAAGCATTTTCACCACTTAGAGAGAATTTGAGGAATTGGGCTGTGTTTCTTTGGGAAGCAGGAGAAATTTACAGGTCATCTGTAAATTGCATATTTTTTGTGGACTTGTCACTTAAAATATTGTTGTGAAATACTGAAACAGGTTGATCAGAGAGGTTCTGGGCCCTCCAATCTTAGAGATGCTGAAAATGGGCCTAGACAAGCTGGTCCAAGGAACCTGAGCAGGACCAGACAGAATCATAGAATTGTTTAGGTTGAAAAAGGCCTTTAAGGTCATAGAGTTCGTCCATTAACCCAGCACTGCCAAGTCCACCACTAAACCATGTCCCCACGTGCCACATCGACACATCTATTAAATACCTCCAGGGATGGTGACTCAAACACTTCCTAGGTCAGCCTTTGTTCAAGTGCTTTACAACCCTTTCCAGGAAGAAATTTTTCGTAATATCCAATCTAAGCCCCTCCCCCAGTGCAACTTGAGGCTATTTCTTCTTGTCCTATCACTTGTTACCTGGGAGAAGAGACTGACCCTCAGCTCATTACAACCTCCTTTCAAGCAGTTGCAGAGAGTCATAAGGGCCCCTCTGAGCCTTCTTTTCCCCAGGCTAAACACCCCCAGCTCCTTCAGGTGCTCCTCATGAGACTTGTGCTCCAGACCCTTTCCCCGGACATGCTCCAGTATGATTCTGTTTGTTTCTGCATTTACAGGGCAGAAGGGAAGAAGATAGAAATTGAAGACAGTGTGAAAGCTTTGAAAAAACAGAAGTGTTGCAGAAAAAATTAGGTTTTAAGACTGGCAAAATTTTGCTAGCTGATTACTTTTATCATTAGGCTGTGTGACGTTATAGCCCTGTGAAGGTATTAAAAAACTCTGAATGGTTACATCATACTCTTCTTCCTTGTAAGACATTGCCTTACTCAAATCTCCACATGTTCACACCTAGTTTGCTTTGTCAAAAGGATGCAGACCTGAAATATTTACCGCCGGTGTCCACCTCCTTCACCTTAAAGCTTACATCACCAGTAAGATTGGGCTGATGGCTGTTTTGAAAGATGAACTTCTTAAAGCCTTCTCTTGGATTCTGCATGCCAAAACCCTCAATAGCTTTCTCCGGCCTTGTCACTGTCAGTCAATGGCTACAGGTGGCCTCATCCCCACCATGCAGTTTGTGTGGGAAGCTGTGATTGTAGTGCTCATTTTCTTAGTGAAGGGTGGTCCACCCTTAGTGAAGGGACAACATCTGTGTTGTTGCATTTGCTATTGCTGGGATTTTTCCTTATTTCTGAATGGTTTTGACATCTGGCATTAATGAGGTGAGTACAAGTGTACTAAGAGAGATGTGAAAAGAAAGTCACACACACCAGTGGTTTTCAAAAGAAACAAAAGCAGCTTAACTGTATTGACAGAATGCTAAATTTGGTTGAAACATCCCTAAAAATGTTGGTGAAAGAAGCCAGTTTTGTGAAATACAAAAGGTTGTGTGAGGTTCACTTCATCTCTCAGAGAAGAAGGGTTTGAGAAGCAGAATCACAGTGGAGCACTGCCCTGCATCCTTGTGGGTGTAAATGAAGTAATAGATTTTGCAGCCTGATGTTCTGGAGTTCACACATTCATTGGCAGGTGTGTGGGGAGAACATAATTAAAAGATCTTTATTTTCTGCAGAAAATTATTTAATCTGTCTCTAGGAAGACTGAGGAGTTAATCTAAAGAGATGTCTTTGATACCACGTTTGTTAAGATACAGCTGTCTTAAGGTAGTGGTAGTGGGAACCCAGCAAGTCATGCAGGCATGAAGCACTGAGCTTTTTTTTTTAATCACTGTTTAGAAAGATGATCAGCTACTGCAAACTGCTTTTATTTATAAACTTTCTAAATGTGGTTGTTTTGTTGGGTTTTTTTCCAAACAGCCTGCTAACTACTCCTTAACATAGATCCTTAAATGTCAGGGTATTTTTTTAATTAGAACCAGATATTAAAAGCATGGTTTTTTTGCAGTTGAAATTGAAACCAGCTTCACTGTTTGCTATGGAAACAAGTTTTTAAAACAAATCTGTTCATGTGTACACTGATGTGCCAATCTGTGAATTTATGTAATACTGTGAATTTTTTTCATGCCTTTTTCCAACCGGCTTCTAGAAAGATAGATGGTACAGAACCTATTACAGTCTGTATTAAGCCAGTAACCTATATCTGTATCAGAAGTATATGCCAGTTGTCCCAATGAATTAAAGAAAGGATGGGCCAACTGACACAGAAAGGTTTTCAACTAACTAAAGATGAAAAATTTCCCCAAAGTTGTGTTCCCTGCCATTTGCATGTGACAGTGTTGTTTTCTGTAATCCCACTGTTACGGAGAGTTAAGAGGGACTCAGGTGCTTTTAGGAAAAGTGCATCATACTATTTTACGTACTCATTTGTCAATTTAAGTGTGTATTATTAAAGAGCAATTTTAAAAATAAGTTTCATGAGTCGTGAAATACCATATAGCTATTTTTCCATAGTATGGAAAATTAAAACCCCACTTTTACCTGACAGCCTCTGGAGGACAAATATCTGGGGCTGAGCATCTCTAACTTGCTCAAAGAGTCTTCTGGAACAGCTGTGGTGTTGCCTGAGGGATCATGTACTGCTTAGGTGGTTACTTGTGCTGAGACCAAAATCCTCAATACATGTCTCACCTTGCAGTAAACACTTGTTTGTTCAGACTGTTCTAAAGGAGTTCCTGGAGCAATTCAATTGTAAAATAGGTGCTAAAAGGTAGCAGAAAATATAAAAAATGCTATAAAAGTTGAAACAAGTCATCATGAGCTGTGTTGTCTGTTTTTTAATATGAATTTGTCTATTTGTTGATGCAGGCCACAGAAACACTGTTCCGAATGGCAGTAGCAAGAGGAGCTATCAGACCTTTAAGACATGGAGAAGTAAGGCTAAATATATACATAATTTTTTGTTCCTTATATATGTGTGATATAATGCTTTATTAATATTGTGCTTTATAAATTCCTGCAAGACATACTGTCTTCAGGTAAGTGAAGCAAACTATATATAACTTGCATACCTACATTTCACTATTTTTTTAAAGGAGAACAGGAACTTAAATCCTGCCCAGTCAGAAATGAAATATTTTTTAAAGAACACTCTATTTTTCTCTTTGCTTCAATCATAACTTAGCCATATGATAGAAGTTACTCAAGAGAATGACCTTTCAGCTGCTTTGCCAAGGGCTGGAATCCAGTTTTTCACAGAATTTTCTAATTTTCTCTATTAAAGATTGTCAAATCTAGAGAAATTCACATGAGATCAGTATTTTTTATTGGGTGGCTCTGGAGAGGTTACTTCATCCTTTGTTCCTTTCAAGAAATAGTAACTTCATGTAATATGCGAAGTATTAATACATTAATTATTCCAAAGAGGATAAATGTATTTGAATATTATGTTGCTCATACATGCTTCTGTTCGTGGTGAACATTGTTTTCCTTCTTTGCTTTTATATCAGGTAAACATTGTTTTGAACATCGATGATTAAATATCTCCAATATGAGTTGGTGCAATTTATACTTAGGTTGAATTTAATTTAAAAAATAAAATACTACAGTCAATCATGACACTGGAAGTGAGGAATGATCTGGGCATTGCCATAGCTGGATGCTACAGTGTGTAGGGTTTTTCAGTGTTAGAAATCTCAGTGTTCTTTCATGGTAGTATGATTTTGATCAAATTCCTAATAAGTTTGTGTAAAGTTCTTATCAGAGACACAGGATTCAATCAGGAATCTTGACCTACACTGACCCTGGAATCCCAGCTGTGCTGTAAAATTTTCCTTATGCTGGTGAGGTTGCCTTACATTATTTTGTCACAAAAGAGAAATTATCTCTCCATCAGTGTCTAAAGATGTACCTGAGATTTCATGTCCTGCCATTGTCTGTAGCGTTAGCTTTTCTGAATATATGTATCCTCTATGAATTTTGTGTGCTGCTGTTTTCTACAGAGGAATGTAATGCCATTTCCAGAAGTGTTAGTTAATGAATATGTGCATCCCTTCCAAATTCCCTGGTTAGGTTTTTTTTCAGTGGAGGGTACTTAATTTTCTATGTTTTAATGACCAGGTTGCCCAAAAAGTTTATGTAGTTATCCAGTGAATGGTATGAATAATGGAAAAATCAGATTATGGGGTTTTTTTAAGAGTAATTAATTGTACTGTTTGCAATGCAAAATACTGGGACAACTGCAGATGTAATGATGTCTGTTGTGAATGATATTAGTAATTTCTGAATCTGATACATCTTATGTTGAGCCAGTTCATCTCACTGGTGAGGTAGAAAAAAATTTACTTTTTTCTTTAGATATTCCCTCTGATCTTTTATGAGTTAAACCGTGTCAAGGGCTAGAGAGAACCAGAGGAGAAGCAGCAACATAAGTGGTGAGAAGATGTAACCATGGTTAGCAAGAAAGGAAGTGGGGGAAAGTGAACTTCATGTTGGTATATGGTGTCCTGTGATACTTTTTCTGAGGTATTCCTGGGGCCTCAGTGGAAATGCAGTTAAGGCTAAGCTAGATAATTTATAGATAAAACATGTAATAATGGTCCAGAACTGGCTTTTTGTGTAAGAAGGCAGTGGGAGAAACAAGAAAATACCTTTTTTCTCTCTTTTATTTTTATTGGACTTTATGCAGGAGAAAATGTTTTTGCTCAAGGGAGATCTTTTCATTAAATTCCATTGTGTAATTATAATTTACTTAGTCTGAAAATGAGAAATTACATTATTCAAATAAAACCAATTTTTCCAGAAGAAACATGTAATTATCAAGAGTCATACTAAAATTTTTTTTTGCTCTTCCAAGAAATTGCTGAATGTTTGCACAGTGCATAAGTAGAAAGGGAGCCAGAAAAAAAGTTGAATATGAGCTAAAGTTGACTGTATTCTATTTGAGAAGTGTGAATTTGGCAATGAAAATCAAAACAGAGAAACTTTTTAAATGGAAACTTCAAAATATGGAGGCAGCAGTCCAAATGTGTGAAAGTGCTGTTCAACTTTCACATCAGAACTTAAAAATGTAACACCATTTAAAATTTGAGAGAGGGTAGAACTGTTTACTGTTAGAAGGCAAAAGTCATACCTGTTTGTTTTAAATAAATAACAAACGAGACAGTATTCTGTCTGTACCACTGAACAGATTAATGTGCAAACGTTTCTTCAACAGGCAAAACAGGATGCATGAAAAGCTGTCCATTATGATCCAGTTGTCATCACCAGATGGATTTATAAGTTATTATATTGAATGTCCACTGGCAGTCCCTTTTATTTCTCCTTCCAACATTTCCTCATTCATTTGGCCTTATCAGGCCTTTATGCATATAGAATTTTTATGTTTTTTATTTATTATCCCTGAAGAAATTGAAAAATGGGGTTGTACAGGTTTGGTCTTTCTACTTTTGCATGTGGTTTCTAAAATTGCTATTGAGAGTTTAGATAATTGTGCTGTCAAAACCAGTTATCAAAATTGGGTGCATAGTGCCAAAAGTTATTTAACTGTGGAATATTAATCATAGAGGTTCCTGAAGAATCTTCTCAGCGGTTCTCTTGCTCCTGGTTGGGTTTAAGTGTAGTAGTGTTGATGGGAAGGAATCAAACCCAGAAGCATGCTTCATTCTCAGGATTCAGTATGTTGTTCACGTTAATTAGTTATTTCTGTCAGTTATGTTGTTGTGAGGGTGGAGCATGAGGCAGAGCCTAACATTCATTTCTGTTAGCACTTCTCACCGATTCCCAAATGATCCAAAAATCGTAGAGCAGATGTGATCACACCAAATCCCACGGCTGTGCTTCTGTAAGGAAATCTTAGGATGCTTTTCATTAATGACACAAGGCTGAGAGCAGGTGATTGGCCCAGCTGAGAGCTGTGCATTTGGGGAGCCTGGACCTGGCACCACCTAGAGAGCATCTCCACCTGTTTCTTCTGCTTCTAGTCTTCATGCAGGAGGCTCAGATCTGCTGCCATCTGTTCCTCACAGTGTCCAGTCTCTTCCAGACAGGCCTGCTGGCTCTGGGTGTGCTGGCTGATGTGACAGCAGTGATGGGGTGGAGGAAACAGGAGCAGCAACAGCATGCCTGCTGAAATGAGTGAGAAGAGGAATACAAGGAGGCTCCTGCTTCCGAGCTGACTGTTTGTGCTTTCCAGTTTTGCATTCCCTGGAGCCTCTACTGCTGTGTGCTGAACTCCCAAGGCACAGCTGTAAGGAGGAGTAAGGGTTGGCAGCAATGAGCTGTGAGGAGTCGCTGGGTGCATGGTAGCGGGATGGAATGCATTTGGTACAAGCTAAGATTAAGTTTGGTGACTATACACAGAGAGAGAACTTCCAAAATTTTACTGGAAATGACCAATTTTTTTCATGTTGTGCCAGTGATATACCAGAACTAGTGTGTCTCATAGGATTTGTATATTCTGTGGAGATACTGAACAAGGAGAGATCTGGTTAGGACAATGAGCTTACAGGACTGATGTTCTCAGTCCCTGTAGATGAGGGAAACGAATGCACACAGAGAAGGAGCAGAGGCATAAACTGAGAGGGTGGAACCCTTAATGGAAAAAATGCATGAAATACATAGGCTGACATAGACAACCGATCTAAAGGTAGAGTTATGATTGCCGGAGAGCCACAACTGATACCAGCCACGCATGATCTCTGTGGCTGTTAGCTCGTATCTTTGCAGGATCTTTATGAATTTGTAAACTGTTTCAATCACTTTTCTTCCGAAAAATGCTTGGGGCATTTTTTTTAAAGATATGTATCTATAGGATTCCTTAATTCTATCAGGAAAAAAAACCCACTGCTTGCTCAGAATTGAAAAAAAGAAGGCCCATGCTCCATGGACTGTGTTATTCTGTCTGAAGTGTTAAGGCATATGGGGAGCTGTCAGTACAGTGGGGCCCTTGAAATCTTCACGTTTTGGCCTTCTGATGGCAACGACAGGAGAAATACTCTTGCAGAAGAGAAAGACTTGCATAGAAGAGTTAAAACAAAAAAAGAACGTAGGCTGCATGATGGGATCTACTTTATAATGTCTGCAGCAGCTGAGATATTTCGAAGAAATTTCAAAGAAAGGAACAGAGTCTTCAGTCTGTAGCATTACAAATTAATACCATTTATGTAGGATATTTGGTGGGTTTATTCTGTCCCATCCCTCTTCCCCCTCGTCGTCGTTCCACCCCCCCCCCCCCCCCC
>VXAZ01006775.1:2982908-2997446 GCA_013399875.1 Gymnorhina tibicen | reverse complement strand
AGTACGCAAAGGGATTTCCAGACTGTGTCTTAAAGTTTCTGTGAGGTTCAGTTCTTGGTAGTGGTTGGATTTAGCTGGGATGCCTGAAGAGATACTCTTCCAAAGCTATCTAAGAGTGTGATAATATTACACTGTAAAAAAAATCAGGAGGAGGCTGAATAGGGTGTCCTGTCTCCACAACTTATTTAGCTCATGTCCAGGTGAACTAGTCACCAATCTCCAACCAGAGTTTATGGCAATTTGCTGCTGATGATTCCTGATTCCTTTGAGAATTTCCAGTTATGTTGTCCATACGGAAGAATGGGTGATGTTCAGCAAATATGCACCCATATACGTGTGTCTTATCTTGGGGATACAGCAGCAGTGCAGCTTAAAGGGAGTTACCAAACCAGTACTCTCATAAATAACAAGGCTGGAGCATTTGTAGCTATAAAAGGATCATTGTCAACCAAACTTGAAGTCTGTCTGTCTGTCTGTCTATCTATCTATCTATCTATCTATCTATCTATCTATCTATCTATCTATCTATCTATCTATCTATCTATCTATCTATCTATCTATCTATCTATCTATCTATCTATCTATCTATCTATCTATCTATCTATCTATCTATCTATCTATCTATCTATCTATCTATCTATCTATCTATCTATCTATCTATCTATCTATCTATCTATCTATCTATCTATCTATCTATCTATCTATCTATCTATCTATCTATCTATCTATCTATCTATCTATCTATCTATCTATCTATCTATCTATCTATCTATCTATCTATCTATCTATCTATCTATCTATCTATCTATCTATCTATCTATCTATCTATCTATCTATCTATCTATCTATCTATCTATCTATCTATCTATCTATCTATCTATCTATCTATCTATCTATCTATCTATCTATCTATCTATCTATCTATCTATCTATCTATCTATCTATCTATCTATCTATCTATCTATCTATCTATCTATCTATCTATCTATCTATCTATCTATCTATCTATCTATCTATCTATCTATCTATCTATCTATCTATCTATCTATCTATCTATCTATCTATCTATCTATCTATAAAAAAGTGTAAGTTTTTCCAGCCTAAAATGGCTTATGGCCCTGCAGTGTAATACATGTAAGTGTATGCATTGCTATGGCAGTACGTACCCATGCTTGAAAGTGGACTTCGTTGGAAGAAGCCAAGTCTTTGTTTTTGTTTAAAGCTATTTTTAACAGATTTCACCATTTCTGTGTGTTTTCTGTAAATTCACTTATGCGAAGCATGAAGTTTTATGAATTTAGCCCAGATATCTGTAAAAAGTAATTTCTGTGGATTTGTGTTCATAGTTAATACTGGTTATGTATTTGCGATACCACAGTTAGCTAAACTTAGAAAAAGGGGATTAGTAAGCATCTTTAAAATGGGGTTTCTTTAAATTTTTACAAGTGAATACGTAACAGTGGGAACAGCAATATGAAATGCTCCTTCGTGCAGCACTGCTTTTCATTCCACAGATGTACTGAAAGAACCTTGGAACGGTTGAGGTGACATTACTGCCAGCTCAAGTTTTCCTTGCCCTCTTTCTTCCCAGTCCACTATGCCATAGCAGAGTGCAGTGTAGAGTCCTGTAAACTCACCTGTGGAATTAAAGTCATAGAGACATGAATCTTGTATTATCAACAGTAACTGTAATTACTTTTTTCATGAGAAGGAACTTTTTAATTTTACTTGCCAATGGAGCACTTCAAAAGAGATGTTATGACACCTGTCATCATATTTAGTTGTGTAATGTGAAGATGACATGGAACTAAGTATTCATTAAATGATAATCTCTTTTGCATATAAAGAGGTTCTACATTTGATTCTTAAATTTTGGGTTTTGTCACAATGATGTTTTTGCTTGTGCTTTTGGCCAGTTTCATTTGTAATACATGAAACCAAGGAATACTTCATAAATTATCATATTGCAGGTTCTGAAGAAGTACCAAGAATCATTTGAGATTAATTTTGGTTTAAATAAAATTCCTTTGGGTGCACAGTTTCCTGTGGTTTCAGCTCAGGGGCATACCAGGAGTAATCACTTACAGGCACATTAGAAATCAAATGGCAATGGGACAGTGGACATCTGAGCCCCTCACCCTTGTGCCTTCCAATCACAAAGATCTCTTTATTATCCAGGATTCGAAAGTTCTGCTGTCACAGGCTTCCCCAGCATCTCTGGTTTCCATGCTTTTTTCTTGAATACTGTGGTACTGTCATGTTAATATGTGAGGAAAGGTGTTTTCTCAGACTTGCATAAGTCTTGCAGCAGTAGAGACACTGTAGTTACACTGTAGTCCTGAAGGCGCTCGACGACTTAAGTGTCTGTCTTTAGCCAAGGGCATGTTTAAAAGGCAGCGCTGTTGGGCAGAGTGAGCCTTGTTTGTTCTCACTGCAGGGATATGATCCTAGCAAACCAGACTTGGTACAAGGAAACTTAAATTTTTTTAAGGCTGTGTCACAGCTTCCATGGGCTGTTTCTGCCTTCCAAGTAGGATTGTCAGTCTCTTGGATTTTATCCTCTGGGTTTTTCCTGTCCTGGTTAAGGGTTGCTGGCACACCAAAAACAAGTGTACTTTTTAAATTTAATACGTTGCAAAACAGTGTAAATTTAATTTAACCAAATCGTATTTCTGAATGTTGTGTAAGATCAAAAATGCCAGTAGGTTTCAGTATTAATTCCTCTTATAATTACCCACTTATATTTGAAAAATATTTGCAAAACTAAAAGGAACAAGTTGCTTGCAGGCAGGTCTGTGTGCCTGTTCATCTAAAGGGAGGTCCCTTCTCTCTGTTGTAAGAAAATAATCTTTACTTTAATTTTTAGCTTTTACAAAAGAAATGTGTTCAAAAAAAGAAAGGTATCCTATAACAGTGTTTTGAACCATCAATTAACAACTCACTTAAATTATTGGCATACATAGTTACAGCTTTCTCATTAGTGAAATCTATTTTGGAAGTAGTATGGAGCCTGTCTTTTATAACTTCTTGTAAAGAAGAAGCAAAGGGATAAAGCGTATCCACAAGAACAGAACTGTTTTATAGTCCTATGGCTTAAGGTTTTGGTTTGGGGCATATGTGTCAGAAGTATTTTAAAATAGTGCTGGGATCTGGAAAATCCTTCTGGCAGGTCACAATGGGTAACAGTTCAAAGGTAATTTAATTGCCAAAGACTGGCATACCTTATCTATGTTATCTGGAAGTAAGTCAAAAGTAAATAATTCTTCTGATTAAAGGCAGTGAAAACTAAAGCTTGATTGGAGAGAGAAAGAGAGAGGGAGAGAGAGAGATTGAGAATGCCATTGAACCCTGGGGAGGGAAACCACCAGATTGCCTTTGAGGTGTTCCAGTGTGCAGTGTTCCAGTGCTGTTTTCGCCATGTATTCAGTTGTGTGAAGGTGTTATTTGTCTTGCTTGCCCTGGGTCATCCATTTTAAGTGGTCTATAGATTTTTAATTAATTTTTAATCATGAAGAGGAAAGAAAATTTGTCTCAAAAGCAAAGCTGAATATAAAGAACTTCTCTGCTCTTTTAATATGCCATTTGCCTGAGGATAGTCTGTTCCTTACTAAAAATTGTCTCAAGCCTTGATAAAGTATTGACCTGCTCTAAACAATTTTAAAGTGTTGTGATGGAAATAATTTGTTAGGGAATGTGGAAAATTAATGCACTGTAGGAATCATGTCTGGTGTAAATTAAGGTAGAAATATCTGAAAGTAGAATAGTGGCTACATATTTCAGAACATGGAGAGGTACCACTGAAGAAAGGTAACACGAAGTTTGGAAACTTGGAGAACTTAACTTTCAAAACAGAAGTGAAATAATATCTAGGTGACTCATGCTTTGTATTTTTCTTTTAAGTGTATGGAAAATGTAGTCTGTCTATTTTTCATGGGAGTGGAACAATGGGATTTAGTACTTTAGGCATTTGACATATCATGCTACCCATTATTGTTATTGTAATTTTCTTTAGTGCAAACTCATGGTATGTATTTATCTTAGAATAGTCATAACTTCCCTTTATGAAGTGAAACACAAGGCTAAAAAGTAAATTAAATTATGCTCAGAGGTATTTGCCAGGTGTGTTTCACCAAGAAAGTTTTGGCAAGGAGTAAAGTAGGGAGGGAATTACCTATTTTAAAGACTTCTCTTTTTTTCCCTCTTAATACTTTGCCTATATATTTCAGATTTCTTACTCTTTTCCATCAGTAAAGCAGTAAAAGTAGACAATAAAAAATTATGGCAGCAAAGCTAAATGTAAGGAAATATATTTAGCTCCCAATCTAGTTTTTTAGTCTTCTATGTCATGGCCTTGGAATGAAACTGTCATTTGCTTTATACTTAAAACCTGCCCCCAGAATTCCCCCCTGCAACTCCGCTGTTCTGCTAGAGTAAACATCATGTGTAGGGAGTTGAGGAACATCTAGTTCCATTTCCCCCCATCATCGGCAGGGACACCTTCCACTAGACCAGGTTGCTCAGAGCCCCAGCCACCCTGGTCTTCAACACTTTCAAGGATGGGGCATCCACAGCTTCTCTGGGTGACCTGTGCCAGTGCCTCACCACCCTGACAGTAAAGAATTTCTTTCTAACAACTAATCCAAATGTATTCTCAGTTTGAAGCCATTCCCCCTTGTCCTATCACTGCAGTGCCTGATGAAGAAACCCCTTTTGGCTTCCCTGTAGGCCCCCTTCAGATGCTGGATGGTTGCTGTGAGGTCTCCATGCAACCTTTTCTTCTCCAGGTTGAACAGTCACTTTGAAGAAGGGGTGCCTTAATTTTAGTGTAAATGTTACATTCAGTGATTTTCAGCTAATTAAATGTAATAGTCCTTTTGGAAAACAGTCTTCTCATTCAATTCAAGTTTATGCTTCTTGTCCATGTGTTTGACTTGGTAAAGTATTGTCAAACACAAAGAAGAAATAATAGTCATCTTCGGTAACTTTTAATTGTTTTGTATGTTAACAGATTGCGTAAGTCCAAACGCAGCTTGAAATGTCTTTTTTTGTGTTTCTGAAAAAAGGGTGAATGTGCCTACAATCAGTGAGAAAGCTTTTTCCATTCCATCCAACTTAAACAATCATGTTGTGATTCTGTGTGCTACTCTTTGTGTTTAAAGACCTAAATTTTCAAACATTTTTTGGTAGGTATAAAACTAGAATAGTCCTACCTTTATTGGGCATATACTTGATTAATATTATATAAAAGTTAAAATTTACATTAATTTATCTTAATCTGTAGAAAAATCAAATGACAGTACCTAAGGTAAGCAGTTCCAGATTATAAAGGCTAAGGGTTTTATTGTTTTTTCCAAAAAGTGAAAGTATGGGAAAATACTACTGATAGGGAGGTTGACTACTAGGATTGGGAACTGATACTGAACGCGGGGTGTAGTTTTTCTGGTGTGACATTATTTGGTGGCGGGGGAAGAGACTCTAGAACATTTCCATCATGTGACAGGTTGTGATCCTTATTGGGTGAGCACAGCTGGCTTTTTTGAACCCTGTAAGACTGGTACTACACTTCAGTGACCTGAAATAATTTCAAACTTAAAAATCTTTGCTGTTCTTCCATCTTTTAAAGAACTTCTATGCATTTGCCCTGTGAAGCCAACCCTATACCTAAATAACAGCATGTTTAGGAGAACAGTCTAGCCTCAGATACTGAAGTACCTTTACAAATGTTAAGCAAGTTGTTGTTATGAGCAAGATCGAATGTTGTTGCTCACTGCTCAGGAGTGAGCATTCTGGATACTCAAGAATCAGGAATAGTGTATGTTAATGGAAATTAATATTTCTAAAGTTCTGTAGTAACAGTCTGCACTGGTTCGTTGTAGTACTGTAGTACTTTTACAATATTTAATCACTTAGGAAGGATTATATTGTCTTTCTTGACTGATATCTCAGTGCAAGGTGATTGCGATAGGTGAAGATCTGGTCTGCCAGCAACAGGAATGTTAGGGTGCAGGAACTGCTGGAACAATTCTCCCACTCTGAACCATGAAACCAATCTGTTCCTGTTGGTTGCAATTTTATGGAAACTAATTCTTTGTTGATGGATTTAGATGAAAAATAATTTCTGATTAGCAAACAGTCTGTAGAGTTTCTTGGTCATGAAGAACATTCCTCTGGCCGTGTGCATGTGTTCAGATGCATGTGTGTCACTATACGTATTTATGTTACATATGCACCTTCTTATATTAAAAATGATGGGCAGTTCAGTTTTTTAAAATATACTGCCTTTCAAATATTTGTACTACAACTGATAAAATTATAATTATTAAATATATGTTTATTATGGTTCAATAAGTATTCAGTTTTATTGTTTCTAAGTTTCAGAAACTCAAGTTTTTAAACCCAACAACCCTCAAAATAATATTTAGTAGAACTATGTAACCAAAACTCAAATATGAGACTTTTTTGAAGTAGCACTGTTTTCTGTAGGAAATATGTATTATACAAGTGACTGCCTGGATAAAATAATGACCTTTCATTTATAAGTATCCTGCAGAGCTGCAAAAAGTAAACTGGTGTCTGCAGTCTGCCTAATGGACTGCTCACCACATCACCGCATGCAATTAATCATAAGTGATTTTTCTGCTCAGGACAGCCTCAAGACCGATTTAGCAATGAAACTTAATTACTTCTAGCCCTTAGAGAAAATGGCCCAACAAGGTTGAGGTTGTTGGCAGGGCAGTGTGGGAAAGCTATTGCTCCAACTGCCTTCCCCACTTCTGATTTTCTGTTTGCAGTACTTAAAGCGCAGTTAACCTTCAGTTAAGCAAATATTCCCACAAAAACGGTGCATTTTTATTTCTTTCTTTGTTACAAGGCTAAAGAAAAAGATAATGAAACCAGTGAAACATTGCGGTGTTTTCAAAGCAAGAATTCTGATCAAATCCCACTGCTTCAAACTATGGGTGAAGTTTTTCTGTGCTAATGGAAATAAAGACTTAAAAATTAGTTCTTAAATTCCCGTCTAAGTGCTAGGTAACCATTCTGGTCAGAGAAACCTCAAGCTAAAAACTAAAGCTACGTGCGTTTGTGCTTCCTGACAATTTAATATGTTATAGGTAAATTGTTCCTTTATTTTGTACTTAGGTAACAGGAAAAAATGCTGAAGGAAATGAACTTTACCAAAAAAAGGAATCATATTAATAAACTACTTTATACTCAAAATTGCTTCATTTGAGTTTTTAGGAATGTGTTATTTTTCAAGGAAACAGGAACTTCAATTCTATGACTCCAAAGAATACAAGGAATACATCTGGAATAACAATTCAGAGGGACATATGGCATCAATTGGCTTATATTTTCCTATATGGGGGTTCTGATTGAAGTAAGAGGGAAAAGTGCTCATTAATTATATGGGTTTAAAAATGCAAATACTATGCTGTTTTGGATTTACGTGCCCTGTTAAAGAACTGTGAGTGGAAAAGATGTGAAAGCTGGGCAAAGAAAGTTTACTTTTCTATTAGTCAGCAGTGGCAATAACTTGCTTTGCTTCTGTAGTATATTTTTCCCCTTAACAGTTTTGACTCCCTTAGTCTTATCTCTTCATATAGAGAAATTTCTCATTCACCTCTGGGATTGTAATTTACAAAAAGAAGCAATATTGCAGTTGCAATTTTTTTAATAAATTTCCTCCTTAGTAATGCTTCAGGTCTTTTTCCTGTTAACAGCTATGGACATGTTTATCAGTGGAAATATTCATGTTGACAAAACTAAACATGTGCCTAAATATTTGTGAGAGTGTGCAGCATAAGACACTAATTCCCAAGGGCATGTTTAGCACATTCTCTAGTGCTTTACTCAGTAGGGAGTGAATTTAAGAGTGTGTATAGGTCCCCTTGATTTCAACAGTATTTAACTAAACAAGTGACTTAAGCTCTTTGCTAGACAGGAAATAATAATTTAAGCATGTACTTGAAGTTATTTTTTTTATTTCTTTTTTAATTTTTTTTTTTTAGGTCAGAGCATTGAAACACTCATTGGAATGAGTACTGTTTTAGCCTTATATTGAGAATCTCTGGAATAGTTACCAGTCCTGACTTATATTTATTATATTGTATTATATATATCCCACTACTTCTTAAAATTTGAACTGCTCAGGCTGATATTTTCTGATGTAATAAGGATGGTGCTCCCCATCTTCAGTATGCAATGTCAGTTTACCTCCTTTCACGAAGGAGGCATGCGAGGTCTTTCACAAAAAACCATCACGTGACAAAGTAACAAAAGACAGACCAGAGACCTGAATTACAGTTGCACCAGCAATGTGTATCAGGAACTACATGAACTTAGTAAGGGATGATACCTGCCTTGAACAGCTGACTACCTGAATAAACTTGGAAAAGGCTGGGAAAAAGTTTAGTGTTAACATCTCCTTGAGAGGCTTGGGATAGGTAAGTGACTGACTCGGAGTCCTACAAGTACATGTGAAAAGTAAGCTTTTTCTCTCTTCATTATATGGGCAAGATGCCACTGCTTATTTTGCAATAGGTCATGCAAAAGATGTACTTAATTCCTATCATAAACTGATTATTGGGGTTACCTGCAGTGAAACATGGTCTTGGCAACCCTCATGGTCTCCTGCAGTTTTAGGTTCTGGTGGAGCTGGGTCCCAGTGGCTTGGCAACCTCTGTTCTTTGCAAGCATCCAGTGATACAAGGTGATCCTCAGGTTGCCCTGGAAACTTCATGCTAAAAATTTATGACTAATAATATTGTTGGGATATAGGATATATCATACTCTTTGCTTGCCTCTTGAATTTCACTGAAGTTTGGAAGCTAAGCTTCAGTCCTAATTAGAAGAAAATATTTTATTGGGTTAACAGTAACAGCCTTGCTGCCTCCTTTTGTTCATTGCTGAAGTGTTTATAGCAAAGGGAGAGATGCACTGTGTTCTTTACAAAGCTCCTTTCTGGCAGGTGCTTTGACTCCCTTGCGTGTTGGATTTTAGATCTCCGTTACTTTGTTTATAAGTAGAGTTAAACACTCATTTATAATTTACTTCTCTGAATTCACTTTGAGCTGTGTCATTTTGCGGTCTGTGCAGGATGGAACTGAACAGAGGCAGATGTGGAAATATTTTCTTTCAGTAAGATTATTTTGTACACAATGTACTCCTCTCTGTGGCATTCATTACAGCTCATTGGACTTCGTGTAAATTCAGGACAAAAATGTAGACAAATAAATTTCCCTGTGTTATCTGCATGCCCTTGAACTCAGTTTCACCTAAAATGACTGTGTGAAGAGACCATGAGTGGGTACAATTTTCCAGTCATAAGGAAAGTGCTTGGAATTCCTGACATTTGGAAGTGTGCACATATGTTTAATAAAATGTGAGTTGTTTTTTTTTTTTAAAAAAGAAGCTCTTTTAAGTTGCTGAAACTCAGAATGTTTACGTAATCAGATCTGACCCTGGAGCTGTTTATCAGACTTAAAGAAAGTGTCCTTCATTTGAATGGTAGTGATGATGTTGAAAGGAAAGATTGACTAATATCTCTTTCTATGTTCTTGGTAGCCACCAAAGATCTTAATGTTCATTCTCTTGTTTCATCTTGAATAACAGAGCCATTTAAAAGTAGCAGCTGGTGACCAGTGTGGTCTGGTAGAGGCAGTGGGTATCAAGAAATAATTTCTGTGTGAGATGTCTCATTTTCCAAAGCATTTTTCAGCAGTGAACTGTACTTGTGAAACTGGCTTAAATGAGTATTTTTTCATACTCCCAATATAAATTATTTCAGTTCCAGTGTATGCGGTTTCTACAAACAGCATTTGGCATCAAGATGCACAAAATATTTTGATTATTTTAATGTGTCAATAATATGAGAAATACTGTTCTAGGTAGTGGAACTTTGTATACAAAAGACAGAAATAAAGATACTTAATTCTATTGACTAATAAATATTTTGGCATATACTAAAATATCAGTACATGATTTTAAAGCTGTTAAAGTGCTGCTCAACATTGGATATGGTCACAAATAGCTGGCTAAGAATGGATTCCTCCCTCGGTCCCTTACCTCAAGGAATTTTTGTGCAAAAAAAATCACAATTTGAGGTTACGTTACTATTTCTGGAGTGAAAAGTGACACCTGTTTAGCATTTCAAATGCTGTATTTATATCTGAAGCAGAGAGAACAGTGTGCATTTGAAAGTTATCTCTTGGCATCTTCACCCTTCCCCATTTTTGTTTTCTCCAGTATTCAACAGTTGTTTTTTTTTTTTTTAAGGTGCTATCACGACAAAGTCTTTTCTTATAGTAAGTAGAAAGAGTCCACAAGATTTCTGCTTCTACAGCTTAATTCCTAAAGTGAGAGCTATGGCAGAGAAATGTGGTTAGAGAGTACAAGCCTTGCTGGAGTGGTACTGGGAGAACTTGGCCAGCCTGTTGAAAGGGGACTCTTTGGACTGGTCTCACCATCTGATCAGAAGACTGTGGGAAAGGTTGTCTGTGAGTTACAACATAATTTCTGTGCTGCTTGCTATTAAGATGTCTTCAGTCCCACAGCACTGAATGTGAAAAGTTCCCTAAGTAGGGATTTTAGGAGAGCTAAACTTAGACAAAGCTGCTTTTATTGCTGAAATACCTCATTCAGTCATTTTCCCAGTATAGAGGAGAGTTCAGATTTGTCTGTATTAATTCCCTCAGGGTATCTTAAGGAATTTTATGAAAGATCTCTAAAATAGAGAAAGAATTGTGTTTCTGTTTCTGATGTTCTTATCTGGCATTATATTAAACATTTGAAAATACACACATTAAACATTTGAAGATATAGTAATGAACCAGGGTTGCTTCAATTTTTCTTTGACCCATTCCTGTATTGTAGGCAGATTATAGTATCAAAATACTATAGTAAATCACTTCATAATTAAATTCTTTGTTGGTATCTCAAGAGTTTGAAATTCCTTTGATGATAAGGCCTAATTTCTCATGTGTTACACGATTCTAAAGTAGTTTCTGCTTAGGTGATGTAACAAGCAGATAAAAATGGTGCTGTATTTGGGGAAGAGAAAATACTTTAAAATTTTTTTTTAATTTAACTATTTTTTCTTTAATGACTATAGATTTAGCAAAATTATACCCTTTCAGAGTATACAAGAATGTTATCCAGTTGTGTAAGGCTGTCTTATTATTAATCAAAACCTTTCAGGTGTGAACATTTGCTTTTTAATTGGAAGCAAAAGCTCTTTGCTAGAGATTCAGTACTTATTATGGGTAAGACCTGAGAAAGCTCCTAATTTTTATATCAAAGCTTTCTCATAGAAGACACATTTTCAAGAGAAACCAGAAGATAACAGAATTTAATTCTCAAGTATTTCTTTTTTATTTTTCAGTTGTTTAATTTTTCTGTTGTTTAATTTTCTGTCTTGGATTTGTTTGTGCTCAAAAACATAGGGACCTCAGGTCAGATTCATAAAGGCTTCTTACATTAAATCTGCTAGTATTCAGCCCTCATTCAGTTTTAATGTGATGTGTATGTGTCGTGAGTTTAATTTTTTGTTTTGAGAAGCCAAATGGTAATAAGGGTCTGTGATTTTCCCCCCAAACAATATTTTTATGTGTGCTTCTCCCTTGGTAATAAGCACAGTGTTGGTCAGCGTTTGAAGAAGCATTTCATTGCCCCAGTAGTGAAGGAGGTGTTCTAGGAATAGTATGAAACACTGCCAAAAGTTCTGGAAGCAATCTCAGAATTGCTTTGATGTTGCAGTATTTGTACAGGGGTACCAAGCTAAGGATCCTGTACAAGGCTCAGTTTAGTTTCTTGTTTTTGCAGTTTAAAAGTAAAGCTCTTGAACACAAAGGCAGCAACAGAAAACCCCTAATATGTTTTTTGTTGGTGGTTTTTTGGTTTTTTTTTTTTTTTTTTTTTTGAGGAAAGGCAGCTTGTAATTAGGGTTGAAAAGGACTCTTAATGGTGTACTAATTTATTCCTCTTCCTTGTCCTGACAGGTTTAATTATTCCTAAGTATCAGTGAATAGACTGATGACTAGCTCAAAATTGACCAGTTCCATTGATGATGGGACAGTGGTAAAACTGTTCTTTCCATTTTGTTTCCTTTTTTTTGTGAGTCATAGTAGTGAATTATTCTTCCACGGGTAACCTGTGTTTTACTTAATTGTAGATAAGCCAAAAAGACATTTCCTTTGATTCTCCTGGGTATTTTTTCAATTCCTCACTCATCATCCTGGCTGCAATTTAGAGGGTTTAAATCAGTTTTACTGGCTGCAATATTTCCTTATGAAGTTAGAGTATAACTTTCTTTCCAACACATTTTAAAAAATTAAAGTAGAATTGCCTCCCCCCTGTAATATTTTTTCTTTCCTGGATTCCTGGCATTTTTTCTAAACTTAAAATAACTCAACGTGCTGAACTTCTCCATATTGTCTCCATCAATGTCTTCATTGTTATTTCGTTTCTCCCCTTTCCTTCAGGAAACACATCTTTCATGTCACTCGTGGGCAAGGGAGTAGCTGATTTATACAAAGACCAAACCGCCTACCAAAATGATCCTCATAATTTCCACAAAAATTGAACTCCTTTTCTGCCTACCTGTCAACCTTTTGCTGTTGCCTCCTTCAGCGTTTTATATATTATTTATCCCACTACTGAGTGATTAATCTCATCTGATAGATAACTTCTGGTTGTGTATTGCTCTGCTTGGTTATTTCTCAAGGAACGTGCAAAGATGCAGATTATCAGTTTCACTTTTTCCAGGGGCTGAATAGCATAATTCTGCAATAGCATTTGATTTATGGCAAGTGATAAGGAGGTAGGGCACAGAAAAGTGAGGAGGGGATATTCCTGGCTAAAAAAACCCAACAAACCTACTCCTGTGTGAGTAGGCAGAGGAAGAAAACTTGCATAATGGGAGAACAAAACAGATTACTCTGTGAATCAGAATAGTTGATGTATTTTACTGAGTCTTCGTGAACTGGTCTCATGATGAACAGATTTTTGTCAAAGCCCTGTTGTCCTTCTAACAGAAGTGACTGAATTACACAAGACCAGAACAGCATCAGTGAGTGCAGCGAACGCAGTAAACTGTGCAAGAGGACAGCCTCAGGTGTGTTCGGAACTCACCTGGTGCTCCAGACTCTGTGAAACAGTCTCCCACTTGAAAGCTTTGTCATTACTACAGCTGAAATGGAAAATTACAGTGTTTGGTCTGAAAATAGCACTTCGCTCAAAGAAGTGGTGTTTTGATGTTCAGAAGAAAGCCCAGAAACCTGATAGAGCATATGGGTGCACGTCAAATATGACAGGAGAAAATACCTCAAAGACACAAACTCATGAACTGAAATAATAGCATGTTATATTCCCCTTGGCTGACATCTCAAATATCTTTGTAATGGTAAAGACTAGCTGTTATTCAGGCCCTGGTCACTGCAGAAATTCGATGCAGTCATCAGAAAAGTGGAGTAGAATCACAGAATGATTGAGGTTGGAAAAGACCTTTAAGATTGACTCCAACCCAGCACTGCCAGGTTCGCCATTAAACTTATGTCCCCAAGTGCCACATCCACTCATCTTTTAAATCCTTCCAGGGATGACGACTCCACCACTTCTCTGGGCAGCCTCTTCCAGTGCTTGGCAACCCTTTAGGTGAAGAATATTTTCTTAATATCTAAAACAAACCTCCCTTGGCTACAGCCTAAGGCTGTTTCCTCTTGTTCTACTGCTTGTTCTGTGGGAGAAGAGTTCAACCCTGCTGGGAAGGAAGTTGTTTTTTAATCCTCCCTCCAGAGTTTCAAACCTGGAAAAGCTGGTGCTTTTACTTTTTGCCTCTTCTCTGTGTGAATCGCTTTGTGTATCTATGGACAATATAATTTCAACAAAGAGAATATACTCAGGTCTTATTTGCTTCTATTTTAAATATGTTGAGGGTTTTTTTTCAATATTTCTTTTGCTCTCAATGGGGGCTGAAATTGATACCAAGTAGGTAATCTAAAGTGTCAGAAACATTAATACCCACTGTTATTATGTGATAGCATCATTTTGATTGCATGAATAAAGTATCTTAAATTATTATTTGGAAGATGTTTATTTAAAAATACTAATGTGAGCACAATAGTTCATTTTTGTTCACCAGAACTATTATATTTATTTTCAAACTTTCAACCAAGTATCTATAACATGAGTATCTCTTAAGTATGAATCTAGTTAAACTATTGTCCAGATTAACATTTTGTCTGTATTGGTATTGCATTTCTACAAGACTTTTTTTTCTGTAATTTGATAGCTGAAACTATTGGTTCCCATTTTACACTGAGTGTACTTGCTTGAGTACGTGTAACCTGATCTGTTTGTCTGAATTCTGGCTGTTCTGGGGCATGTGCTGCCTGCTTGACTCCACTCTGCTTTTGTCTTCCTGGTTTTCACTTCTGTAATGATTCCCTGCAGTCCATGAACATTAAGGTTCATGTGAGGTCAACCATACCTTGCAGATAGTGACAATAGTGCAAATAATGACAAAGACGGGGCGGGGGGGGG
>VXAZ01006775.1:2951969-2982902 GCA_013399875.1 Gymnorhina tibicen | reverse complement strand
CATCAAAGATGGGGGGGGGGGGGGGTTACGTGGTGTTTCCTGTATTTAATTTAGAGGCTGGTGATTTGTGAGCAGCCTGCAAGGATGCTGCACAGAGTTTGGTTTATCTTTAGGTTCAGATTTGAATCCCTGAATATGCTCCTGTCCCCAACCCCCTTTTGAATTTTGCTTTTTTTTTTTAAAAAAAAAATCCTTGAAATTGAGCATGTTTGGGGATCTTCTGTCTTTGAGTTTGTCTTTTTTCATGTTTTGTATGTATTTTATTTCTTTACTTTTAGTGGTGTTTTGTTGACAAAGCTGTTTCTATTTAACCACTACCTGAACTTGGGTAGCGTGAAAAGGAAACTGGTCCAGCTAAGGAATAATTTTAGTCCCTAATGACAGTGAGAGCACATGGAGGTAACACAAAATATTTTCTTACGGCTTCCAAAAAGAAGAGATGGCTCCAGGCTAGAAATACCTTTCGCAAAGTAGGAAATGATGTGTGCATATGAATGATTTGAAAGCTCGAAAGAATTTCTCTCTCCACCAGCCGATGCTAAGAAGTAATTTAATATTACTAGTAACAGTGCTAGAAGGTAGCAAGGCAGGCAAGTTATTAAAAAAAATATCAACAGCAACAACAAAACTCCCTCTTTTTTCAGCTTTTTAATAAGCCTATTCTAAACTGTAAGATTATAGGCTTCTGCTTATACTCTGAATGAACAGCTGTTGCTGGCTGGTGGAATATAAGGAGCTCTGGGCCTCCCCCAGAGAGCCCTTTGGCCATGCAAAGGTGGGTGCAGAGGGTTGTGGTGCTGGGTACTGCTGGGCTGTTGTGGCTGCTATTAAGGAAACAAAATAAAGATGAAATCCTTTTGTTTCTGCCTTGGATTCAGAGAAATTACTAAAATCTATGAAATCCCAGGAAATTGTGATATAACAGTTTACTCTAAGATTTCAGGAGTATTTGTGAAAGCATTCCCTTAAATATGGAATAATGAAATTTGATGAGATAACCTTATATGTCTTCTTTTACGTCAGTTGTCTTTGTTATTAAGTTAGCAGAAAGAAGTCTTTGTTTCAGGAGAGTTTCGCTAAGATATGCTAAAATCTTTTGGTTGATTGATTTGTTCTTAGGTGCTCTACTGGGGAAAAAAAAATCACATCTATATGTGATGGATACCCTGATATTATGCACTCTGTCATTTTACAGAGTAGGATGTGCACTTAAGCTGTTTTACAGGAAAGTCTTTTGAGACTGTTGAGGAAACAGGCCAGAAACATAATTATGGCAGAACTGCTGACTTTTAAAAAAAGAGTTTCCAGTGATAATAGGATTTAAACTAAATGCAGTTTAATTTCAATTCCATTGTTGCAATTTGCAGGAACGAAATTTTACCTTGAGTTTACATTTTTCTGCGTTTGAATTTGTTAACCCCTTGTATTAACCGTAGTTGTGAGACTTTGTTTAGCTCTTTATTTTCAGCATTGATGACATAAAAATGATAAAATTGTGGTTGGAAAGAGAAGATTCTAGTGTTGTTGCATTGCAGTTAGATAGTCTCATAGCTTGGTTATGCTTTTGAGTGCAACTAAGATAGCATGTTTTGGTGCAATGGGGAACTGGCCCCACAATTTGTTCCTAGTCCTGTTTTTACGGAGCTTGTCTGGGAGTAGCTGAGCGATGAAAAGGTGTTTTCAACTGGTCATCCCTGAACCCAAGGAGGTTTGGCTTGTTTGATTCACTTTATAATCATCCATTGTCTTCAAAGTTTAGATAATATTTTTTTTTTTTGTATAATCCCATTTTGAATGCCATTTTATTTCATTAGCTGGCAGTTCATCTACTCACACCTCGGCTTGGGAAATCCAGAGTTCCTTGAGAATGGAGGAAATATTTCATGACCGCCTATGGATGCATTTCACCTTTTACTGCACTGCTTTCAGGATGCCTGTGCTATAATCAAAAAGCCTTTAACAGCAGGATCTTAACCAAATCGTCTGGTATTCTGCACCATTTGTGGTGCACCTACAGGTGCAGGAGACAGAGAGTTAAATGATTTCCTGACAGAGCAGTGTGTGGAGCCCTGTAATCTTCACTGGCTAAAGCTCGTCCGTGTGCTTCAGAGCGATACTTAATGAGACAGTTCAAAAGGGCAGCAGGTGTGTTCTGGAGAGCAGCAAGGAATCAGTCGAGCTCTTTGCTGTTGTATTTGAAGATGTTCATGTTGAGTCACTTTACACAGTTCAGTGAATTGAGTGACCTCATGATGTGCTTTCCTTCACTTTTTCTCTTATCACAAGAAATCTTTGCACTTGTTCATCCTTTCCTGTCAACCAAACCAGACAGGTCTTTCAAATGTACTTGTGTCGTGGTTCCCCAGGCGAGCCGAGGTGAGGTAGACTCTGGTGACATTTAGGACTAATTTGGTAAGAGAGAATTATTTGAATGCAATATTTGCAGGGGGAAAAAAAAATCTCGTGCCACTTTGAAAATATGATGTTTTTGAAGATTCAAATCTATAACAGTAATTTTACAGGAAAGAATATAATCGATGATGTCTTTTAGAGGAGTAATCAACTGTATTAAATGCAGATGTTTCATTAATGAAAGTGTTTAAAGAATCTTTTTTCTCCTGTACATAAAAATCATATGTATGATAAGCCTTTAAAGTTTTACAAATAATTTAAATAACTTTGTCAATTTTTTCCATAATTATGTATTAAATTTTTTTTTTAAGTTATTAGTGGGGTAAGACATTTTTCAGATGTAGATTTTTCTCATAATTGTTTTATGCTGCATTGAAATTTGGAACATGCATATTAGGAAAGAGTTGAACTCACTCACCCCATGTTGTACTGTGTGCTCTGCGTAGACCTGGTACTTCTGCTCAGTGTTGGCTGTGTTTCTGCAGCAAAATCAAGTGTGAAACAGGTAAAAAAAATCCGCAATTAGCAGCAGTTCAAAATTTTGTTTAAACACCTTGTTTGTGTTATAGTCTCTTTAACACTACATTTAGCCATTAGTTAATGTATTTTGGATTTGAAAAAGCAGTGATACGGTGCTTGATGGCTCTGTGGTGTAGGCTGGAAAAGATATGAGTGAGAGAAAGTGTTGCAAGAAAGATCAGACTTCTCTCTCAAGTTTAGCTGCTGGAAGGTTTTCTCGTTTGAACTTGCCACTTTATCACTCAGGGGTGCTTGCTGAGTCTCTCCTTACTGAGTAGAGAGAGTCTAGATGAAGGAGAGCTTAAACTAAATCCATAGCTCCTTGGCTAACATGAGATAAGGTGCGTTCCCTGTCACATAGTATTTTATGTTATTTGCGTAAAATAATGAAGAACTTGAAATTTTTGAGTAGCTTCCTAAAATGTGCCCAGAAATTTGAAACAACTAAGTGTGGAGATACTGCAGTAATGTCAAGAGCTTATTAAATTTAGCTGTGTGATGGACTGGATGACCATAAATGCAGTTATAATGCAGCTAATCTAATTGTGACTTTTTCAGGTTCCTGGTAATTTTCAGGGTACACCACCATAGTCTTGGACATGGGTGCTGTCTGCAGTTAACTCAGTGGATTGCACAGCTATTTTCTGCATCAGATTTTCATTAATTTTCATAGTAACGATTAATACTTTTAAATGAAAATAATGCTTGCAGATGAATTGGTTTAGATCTTGATAACCATCTCTAAGCTAATTACGTCCTTCTCAAGAGGTTTTAACTCTCTTTATCAAGGTGACTTCTTTCTTTGAGTTGTTTTGTGTACAGTTGTGATACTATTTGAATGTGTCCTCATTTATATTTTAAAAAAGTTACAAAAAAAATAAAAATCACAGTATTACCAAGTACCACAGTACTTTTGAAGTTTTCCAGGAGCAGACTCGGGAGACTTGGTAAACCAGGTAGCCCACATTATTTGTCCCTTCCTTTTTCTCTCCTCTCCACCTTTTCCTACTGGTCTGATGCCACTGTATGGATGCAGTTTGCCATTGGGAATTTTATCCACCATGATAGATGCCATGAAAGATGTAATTTGAGGGTTTGGGACAGTCTTTGTGGCAGCCCTTCTTCCCCAGCTCCCAGTGGGAGAAGCTGTGTGCAGACAGCCATCCTACCTTCCCAGAGAACAGCAAAGGGTGAGAGAGGTGGAGGTGCAGAGCAGAATATGGCAGGGGTGTAATATAAAGGAAATTGTGATGTTTTTAGTTGTTTTGAAATGTTGTATTCTGTTTTGGAATCCTCTAGTAATGCCTCTAGGCATGAATAAATGTCCATACCTACTTTTAAATATCTAAGAGAATATTTAAACAATGACCAAAGGGCATAATCTTATATTAATCTTGTTGCACTTTGCTTATGTTGTTTTGATCTTATTTTTTTCTGTGTTGTGGTGGGAGTAATAATAGCAGAAAGAATAAAATTTAATCTGCTTTCTCAGTAGCATTCTCTGCTAGCGCCAAGACTTTTTCCTGTAGGTGTTGTGTGCAGAAGTGGGTGACAGATCTTCTAACATTTTAGTGATTGTTGATAAAACAAACAAGACAAAATTGAAACTGCTGGGAGAAAGAGGAGTATAGTATAATCTGTACCATTTATCCTAATCAAGGTGTAACAAAGTTCTGTAATGGAGTAGGAATGGGTGTTTGCTGGTGTGTGGGCATTTGCTGGGTAATCTTTTAAAATTAAGTACTTCCATAAAACACCATTATTTTTTCCACTGATTTCTGTATCAGTTTTGAGCTTCTATTTCTTAGGTCTAAGAATATTATAGCTTAATAAAAAGATAGGGAAGGCACTGTGAATCGAGCTAGAATGGTTTATAATAGTGCTTCTCATAGCTTCTGCTTAGCATCTCCTCTTTCCACTCAGTCTCCATGTAGGAAGTGGTTAAAAGGACCGCCAGAGGGGTTCTTCAAAGCAAAACGAGTTGCTCTCTGAAGCACAGCCGTCACCAGCAGCCTGAACCCCTTTCCTGGCTTACTGCAGTGCTGTGGATGCTGAGTGAGAAGGAACCTCCAGCACTGGGATGGAGTAGACATCTGTGGCGAGAACTCAAGTCCTTCCTTTCATGTGCCACAAGAGTATCTATACTTTCTCAGGAAAATTCACTGGAAACTAATTCCATCTCAGCATGAACTGCTCCATTCAACAGATAACACACTCTGTGCTCTCACCCCCTTCCAGTCAGGTCTGATTCTCTTTCCTAACATGCTCACATAAATGTTACTTTTTGAGAGCCCTTGTTCCCCTGAGGAGCTGACTGTGTCTTACGATGACAGCCAGTGTCAGCTGTACAGTGTGGAGGCTCCTATCTGGGGAAATGTGAGAGGCATTTTAGCTTATCAGTTTAGCTCTTCCCCCTCCTCGCGTTCTCAAGGGGGCCTTTCCTTGCAAAGCATGCATGTAGTTCACAATGTTAATGAAAACTCTGACAAAATTGTGGAGAGATACATGTTAAATGTCATCATATACAAGGTGCCAGGATTTATGCACAAACATAAATAATTATCATCAATTATAAATATTTTTTCTCACTCAGTAAACACCAAAATACTGCTGCATATGTATATACAGAAATAGCATTTGTTTAGGTGTCTGCTAGTTGTACAGCATTTTTAAGAAAAGGAATGCACACTTCCTGAGCACATTCTTTAATGTGTATTTCTCCTGGCTGCTCCGTTGGTTTCCTCAGCCTCTTATTTGCCCTGCCCACCGTCTCAACTAGCCGAACAGAGTGGGCAGCTATGGGCTTGGGCATGTGGGGCGGGAAGCTCTTGAGCACAAAAGATGACTGTCTGTTGTAGCCAAATTACAGTAAATCTGAGCATGCCAACATTTTTAGTAATTTTAAAATTTGTCCATCTAACTGACTTCAGTTATGAAATACACCATGTAACGTAATAGTTAAATGGTTGCAATAGTGGGAAAACCCTGCTTTTTATGTCCGAATTATCAAAAGAGATAACTTATTTCTACCTCTTTAACCCTGTCCCTTTACTAGCTGTTAATGCTTATCCAAAATTCATCACATTCTGCTACTTTTCAGAAGTTTTGCCAGTATGAATCATTACTGGATACAGTGGCTTTCATGATGCTGCCTTGCGAAGTGTTGTGCTTTGAATATTTTTAATACATGTGCGTTGCAGCAACAAAATTATTTCAACACCTGTAAGCTTTTAAAGACAAATGACTTGCAGTTCTTTTTTGGATACTAAGGTAACATCAAACCTTGTAATTCTTCAGTGATTGTGAGCTCTGGAAGAAGAGACAGATAAACAGAAATTCTCATGGTGGAGATGAGATATTGGATGATATTTGTAACATGAGCTAAGCAGTTATGTTCGGAAGGCTAATACAAGACATCTGCACAGACTACTAAGAAAATTTATTGGGTTTTTAGTATTTACTACATTTGTAAAGCTCTTGTAGGGTAAGTAACCAGATTTAAATTTTGGCTTACATACCAAATTTAATACTTAGAGATATTACTGTTTTTGTAGTTTTCATTTGCAGTGTGGTATTTCAAGTATATCACTAATTCTGCGTTTTCAATGTAATTTGAGCACTTCACAACTAATTCACGTTTATTTGTCAAAATTTAACAAAGGGAGGTTCAAATCATGCTGGTTGAATTGACTGTGTCGTTACTATCAGGCTATGATTTGATCTGGGTGTGGCTTAAGCTGTCTGCTCTTGCCCCTATTAGTCCTTGAGAGCAGAAAATAGTTGCTTTCAGGTGGATCACGTCTATGATTTGTTTTTCTGTGCATCTCTGTGCCAGCAGAAGACACATGGAATAATCAGCAAAAAAAAGGTGCTGGAGGACGAGTGATGACTGCATAAGTTGATGTTGCCTGAAAGTGCGTTGTGTAGTTTCAACTCGAGCTGTGTGCATGGCCCAGCAATGGGCAAACCTGCACAGCAAGATGTGTAACCATCATGAGGAGCATGTCAGGTTGTAGGAAGATCATAGTGACCCAATCTTAGATTTTTAAATGTGGATTTGAAGGGTAGATTTTTAAATTGAACTCGGTACACTCCAGTGGTATAATACAATACTTTTGCTTGTGTTGGTGATGAAACTACGGTTTCATTTGGCAACTACTTTTTTATGCTTCAGTCTCTCAAGCCTTGTGCATTCTTGAAAGCAGTGGACTCTCCTGAGGAGCTTCCAGAAAGGATATTCTGTGTCTCTGTCACTGTATGTTGTAGCTCTGTTTGCTGTGGCTAATAGAATATGAAAAATGGGGGAAGGAACTTGTTAAGTGTTTTTTGAAAAAACAGATGAAGAATGCTGAAATGCTTAATTATAGGTATGTATGTGTGTATGTATATAACAAATATATTATATATATATATGTATGGAATTTGTGAACTAGAAAATCAAGGTTTTAATTTTTTTTATTCTTAGCTGTTCTTCTGGAACTGGCAGGTGCTCCCGGTCTTGGCTCAGTTACTGTCTGCATTTGCCAATTGTAACCTTTTAATCATGATCCAACAACAGTGCTTTAACAAGAATCTATATAATCTCTTGTTTAATAACACATACTAGTGTTTCTTTTGATCTTATCAGCCCAGAGATTGCTTCAGACTTGCTGGCAGAAAAAAAATCAGGAGCCTCTAACAGCTGAGTGTTGTAGGTGTAGCTGAACTGGCCCTGTGCCCAATAAGTATCTGACAAATTGTTTTCTGCATTTTTGTAAAGCCTATCAACTTTAAAGCAGCAGCAATGTTGCTTCAAAAGTTGCTTCAAAAGTTATTTAATTTCAGCTAGAAAAATAATCATTATGTGGATGACCAAAGGTATGACGAGTTTTCGCCAATACTTTTGATAGCTCATGAAGTTCTCCCCAGATATGCTGCATTTCAATTACAGAAGGAAATAAGGTGTTATAAACGTTTTGATTTGACAGGCTTGACTATACATTGCATCCCTTGAAATGACCAGAGAGATGTGGCTCCATGTCAGGATTTCCAATTAGCATATGTCTTTTGGGATTCCTAGAAGTTTGAGCTTCGTGAAGGACAACCACCATTTTCTCTAAGTCCTTATGCTTTTACACAAAACCAAATAACCTGTTTTCAATGTAAAATATCTTTGTTTTAAAAACTTCATTAATGACATTTCTGTACAGGAACTGTGGGACTTCTTTAATAAGCAGTGGCAATACTGAGAATTGAATAGCTCATTTTTGCTGCTTGCTGCAGTTCTTAGGAATTGAGGAGTGTTCCTAATAGAAAAATAAGGGATGTTATAAAGAGATTTAAATGGAAATTAAAAAATAAGTAAATCACAATTTTTGATTAGTGTGTAAAAGAGATATTATATGACTTCACAATAACCAGGGAGTGCCAACCCAGCAGGTACAGAGAGTAATGTTTGATGGTGGTTGCACGTGTTCTGTTACAGCTGTTGGATCTTGGACTCAGTCTTGGTTGTTACAGATCTGTACGTGCTTGAGGAAACTCAGAGTGCTTTGCATTACCCATTGGCTCCTTCTCTCTCCCTGGGGGATTCAAAAACAAGGAGCTTGTGGTTAAATGTAGAGATGGTTGTTGAAAACACCCTGGCCTTGTCTAAAGCACTGCTTGGTGCTCTGAGGTGCCGTCTGTGAGACAGCACTTGGAGAAAGGAGAAAGGCACCCAGAGACACAAAAAGCTGGGTGGTTGCAGTAGGGCTGGAGCTGCTGCAGGATTTGGGAGCATGTTTTCCCTTCAGTCTTCACTATATTTTCACTACAGCTTTAATAAGTCATTTGAAAGACCTGAGGTATATATTTTTTTCAATATTGAAATTTAAATAAAAGTATTCAGATTTAGAAGCTTTTGCTGAAGTGTACAAGTGCATGTTTTATTATTTGTAATGCATTTGTTTTAAAGACATGCGTCAGTAATACTCTTGTTACGAATGCTGATATGACAGGACACCATAAAATCATCTAATTGGATGCTGATCAACACTGGCTGGTGAATCTCACCACACTGCATCAAGTGTACACAAACCAGTCTAATCACATTGCATTAATTAATCTTGGTAATCAAAGTTGTCATTTTACTAGTCTATGAGTTTGACAAGACTTCAGGTTCTAGCTGTCATTTGCGGTTTTTTCTACCTAATTAAGGAATAGTTCTTACTTCTGCTGGTTGGTACTCCCTGTCTTCTCTTGAATAAGCTGAAAGCATTAAGATACTGGGAGCTTTAGTTTTATAGCAAGTAGTGTAACATGGGCATTGAATTGCTTTTTGTGTCTGCCTCTCCTGGGGTTGTTTAGCTCACTAACTGGTGGGAGTAGAGTTGTACTCTGGAGAATCTGCTGTACTTGCCCAAAAAGAACCATCAGTCTAAGAAGTGGGGGAAGAGTGATGAGGGATGCAAGTGATTATTACTTACTCGGGGCAGCAAATACATAAATGGTGTGGAGAGCAGGAGAACTAGTTCAGTGCTCAGGAAAACCCCTTGCCAAACCCATTGCTGATGTAATCTAGTGTTAAGTGGCTATATCAGCCTTCCTTTGCACTGTGTAAGTGCTGTTCATGGCAGTGATCTCAGAGGTATAGCTGATGCTCTTGGCACCTCCTGGGTTTTGGGCTGAATTCTCCCTTTTAGTTCCGTACAGGTGGTGAGGTAGCTGTCACGTAAAAATTGCTGTCTCAGCTAATGGTGACTAATTCCATCAGGTAATTGTTTACTGTGGTAATTTCTTGCCTGAGGCGTTAAATAAGGGTAAAAAATAACTATTTGTATTAGTAAGAGTGATCATTAGATCAGATTTTAAGAGGCTGACTGTAAAGTGATGTGGCTCCTGCTTTCAAGTAAGTTCTAATTTTTATACAGCTTTTGGTGTCTTTGATGTCCTTTTATGACTTCTGGTATCTTTGTCTAATTACTCAGAAAGGCTGTGATTTCCATCCCTTTTAACTACTAGAAAATTACAGGAAATTGGATGCTTTTTAAACTAGCTGTTTTGTTATTGGAAAAGATTAACAAATATATTTCATAAAGACAGTTCATTGATTAGGATGTTACATTGAGCTCTGGTGGAAAAGAGATATTCCATACATCTCTATTTCCTGGGTCATGGAGTACAAGACCATTACATTAATTTGTATGGCTAGTTCCATTATTTTAATTTGTGTTGGTTTTGTTAGAAGGGAGTTTGCTTAAGAGATAATCTTAGTGATAAGAACTGTAGAAAACTTTTTAATAAGGGCAATAACACATCTTGAAATAAAATTTAGGAACCGCAAGCAAGTGTAGCCTTGGGGGTTTACTGTTAATGATGATTTTTTTTTTTTATTAGACCAATTAATATGTATGGAAAAAAACAGAGTGGCTTTTGGGTTCAACAAATCATTCCTCATGTCTGAAGTAGGGGTAAATTAGAAAAATGGACTGTGTAGTCAAAAGTCCCATGGAGTATCTTACATGATCCCTGGTAATAGCTGATACAATAAAAGATACTACAACTACCATGCTGCTATTCACCGGTGTGTGAATGTAAAGGTGAGAGGGGGGCTTATAACTTCTAGCAGCAGAGACAGCAGTAAATTCTTCTGTGGATGAATATCTTATTTTAAGGAATAAAAAAATATGCTAAACAGTTGGGGTATTCTGCATGATATATTTTAAGAGTAAAAATTTGTAACCAACTGTACAAAGCTCCTAGTTATATATATCTCAGTTATGTATCTGGTAACTTTGGAAGAAATTGGCTGAAGTACTAATTACTGAGGGGGGTTATTTAAACTGGGTTTTTAATTTTCCATGGTTTTTACCACTAAACCTTCCCTCAGACAGACTTTAGCTGGCAGTTCAGTTTTTTGTAGCATGTGGCCTCCAGGATCTAAGAGTAGTAACTTTGTTTTTATCAAATGTAGCTGTAGCTCTCAAATACATTGCAAAGTGGTTGATCGGGAAGGTGATAGTTTTCAGGCTTTATGAATATACTGGAAGTCAAGTGTCCCGTGCCAGTGGTTGAAGCTGCCTTAGGTCTTCTGTGAGCTGGTAGTAGCACTATCTAGTGTTGAAGTGTGGCTCCAACACTCTGGATGCTTCTACCAGCTAATATCACTGATCTGCCCATCTTTATCTCCTCCTGTCTTCATTAGGGTTTATGATTCATTAGGATTATGTGTACCTTCTGTGCTTTTCCTTTTAATTACAAGGTCTGTGTTGCTTTATCAAAGACTTCAGTCCTACTCTTTATTCTTGCTGTATGGTAGAACCAGCAGCCTCCAATCAGAGACCTTTTGTACTCCAGGAAATCTGACTATAATGGAAATGCTTAAAGAAAATGCACATAACCTCAGGATTGGGTAATGTGCGGGAAAAGCCTGAATACACAAGACTCAAGTAGTTTTGATAGTTTTAACAGTGGTATTTTTCTTTTCTTTGGGCCAAGATTTTTATCTGGCTGTGAAGGCAAGTCATTTGTGAGCTGCTGCTGCTGGTGTTACTGGGTCTGCTGCTGTCACTAGGGCAAGTGGTAACCACTTTCACCCAGAGCTTTTTGCTTTGTGCTCAGTGCTGCCAGATGTCACTTCCTGTTGCTGATTATATGAGGGCTAAACTTCCTTGGAAAAAAATAAATAGTGGCTTTGTCAGCCAACAGAGATCTGGGAAAAAGTACCTCTTTGGTTTTGTCAGCAAATTTCATGGGGTTTTTTATTAACGTTTAGCATAGTACAGTGAAGTATAATGTAATCAATTAAATTATAGTACTCACCTGTCCTGGAGCATAGGGATTTTTCCTTGTAACCTATGGGCATCTCTTCATAGATGTTAAAATATTTAGGGTGTATCATTCTCATTAGCAAGATGCAGGTTTTCTGCTTGTATCTGTTTCTTCAGCTGGAAAGTTTCAAGGTCTGTATGTTGCCGAGTAGGTTGTGTTGGTCTTCGACTGTAAATCAAAAAGTCACAAACTCTGCAAGAAAAATCCCAAGTGAGACTTCCTGCTCACTGGAATAGAAGTCTTAAATTCACTTAATAGTTAGAATTATTTTTCTGTAGGCCTTAGTATTTTTCCTCTTTTTTAAGAAAATACAGTTATTTTAAAAACTAAAATAAGTATTGCATATTGTACTGAGAATATCACAAAAAATTTTAGAAAAGGGAAAAAGTTTAAAAATGGGCTTATTTTGAAAGTAGCTTAGATTTGGAGCACAGTGATCATTTGTCTTCTGTTTCTGCCTTATTTGTGCTCTGATAAGGCAGTCTCTGGACTCTCCATGTGGGGCTGTGAATTTCATGTAGAAGATTCTGGGTCTGGTTTAGCCGCACATCTTTCTGTTCTTCAGTTGGGTAAATATTGGAGAGACCCTGTCAAACATGGCCAAGGTATTTCTTGGAGATGTTTTCCTCTACTGATCTTAGGCATCGCTGATAAAGGAGATACCACAGTCTCACAGACAGCTTGTTCTGGTGTATCACTACCCTGCAGAGAGCTCTTCTATTACCTAACCAGTGCTGTATTTGCTGTAGATTTAACTCTGCCTTCCTCCTTCTGTACTTGATGAGACAGATTTATCAGTATATGATAACTATATGAATATAGTTGGCATATTCATCACGAACGACTTCTTTTATAGATTCAGCAGTTCAAACAATCATATGCTACAGGCCTTTTATTTCCATCATGATCTTCTGGACTACCTTGTTTTGTCTGTGCTTTTCTTCAACAATGGTACTCCCAACACTGATTTTGCTAGCATCAGGTCATTAGTGTAACATCTTACCTTTGGTTCTGAAAGATTCTGTAATATTTTACAATGCTTTCCACAGCATTGCATTGTATGTGCCTACTTATTTGTGACCTGTGGAACTTTTATATTCTTGTATACATACTCATTGTACTCTTGCCTACACAGTTGTTTCTTGGTTTTGTGTATGTGATTTCTCCTGCCAACTACTTCGTATTCGTTTTCATTGAATTTCATCGTGTTGACTTTGGGCAATTCAATCACTTTCCATCATTTAAATCATTATTGAAGAGGGAGGCAAAACCTCTTTGGTGACTTCACTTAAAATGCCTTTTCGTTTGATAATGAACTGCTAGCTATGAGAGTTTTCTTCTGCAGTGTTTTTGAGCAGCTCTGTGCACACTTACTTAATTAGCATAAGCTACTGTGACAAAGGTGCGTTAACGTTAAGAAAAATTACACCTGTTCCTTTCCCTAAGTTATATGTCAAAGAAGAAAATTCCAGTAATTTTGATTTACTTCTTTATTATGTTGGTTGTTTCTTGTTATCTTGTTATCTAGATGGTTATAAGCTGCCTGTATCAAATAATATATTGCAATATGGTTGTGGATGTTAGAAGTGGTCTGATTGACAGTCTAATACTGAAATTCTCATTTACAAAAATTGGTATCAGTTCCTGCTTTTCCACCTGCCCAAGCTCTTCCACGTCTTATTTTTGTCAAGGAACATTTTTGAGTTCTAGACAACATCTGGAAATTAGAGAGGCTGATTAAGCAAATCCTTTGAGTATTTTTAGTTTCCAGATTTTGCTAAATAGAATATAGATTATAGACAAAATGATGATGGGTGAATGATGAAGTGGGTTGAAAACTGGCTGAACTGAACTGGCAGGCTTGGAGGGTTGTGGTCAGCAGCACAAAGTCCAGCAGGAGACCGGTCACTGGTGGCAGGCCCCAGCAGGTCATACTGGGGTCAGCAGCATTTTTATTAATGACCAGGAGGAGTAGACAAGAGGTTTTACCCCCAGCAGCTTTACAGGTGATATAAAACTGGGAGGAGCTATTGCTGCACTAGGTGGCTGTGCTGCTGTCCAGAGGGATCTCCAGAGGCTGCAGAAATGGGCTAATGGGAACCTCATGAGGTTCGACAAAGGGATGAGTCAAGTTGTGCCTCTGGTGATGAACAGCCCCAGGCATCAGTATATCCTGGGGGCATTGGAAAGCAAATTATTGGAAAGCAAAACCCCCCTTATTCTTTGCAAAAAAGAATTGGGGGTCCTGGTGGGCACCAAGCTGAACATGAGCCAGCACAGGGCCCTTCCAGCATAGGAGGCCACTGCCAGCAGGCTGAACAAGGTGATCTTTCCCTTCTACTCAGTGCTGTGTCCAGTGCTGGCTTTCCCAGGCTGAGAAAGCTGGGGTGCTTTAACCTTGAGAAGAAAGAGCTTCGAGGGTGTCTTAATGATGCATATAAATACTTGTTAGATTATTATCAAACTTACTGGGGAAAAAAAAAGGTAAAAAAAATAAAAGTAAAAAGGGCAAGACAAATACTATTTAGTGAACTGAGTGTTTTTACTATGCAAAGGCATACTTATTTTTTTAATATGTTTTGTGTTGTTTTGTTGTCCCCTGCCACCTCCCCCCAGAAAACTGGTTCTTTGCCGTTTCTCACTTATTTCCCGACATTGTTGCTCAGGCTGTCAAGCCTTCTTATCCCTGTGTCTCCAGAATAACCTCAAGAGAATTGATGGTTGTTGTTTGGCTGAATAAATACATTTTGAACTTTAGAGGATTAGGGCAGATATTTTTGAGTAGAATTTGTGTTTAAAAACAAGTCTGCTTTTGCTGCTGGTTTGAAATGGAATATACCATTACCCTCATGAAATATACCTTTGCTCTAATGATTTCATATAAAATTATTTCAGATGTTCACATTTTTGATGCAGATAAATAAAATATGATAGTTCTGATGAAGGAAAAGGAAAAAATGGGTAGCTTACAAAGCAGATGTTATGATGTCTCATGTGACCTAGTTTTAAGTCACCTGCCAGAGGACTGAGAAAAGGGAAATGGTGTCATTTGTAAGATTTTTTTCTTCTGAAATTCGTTGTAAAGATTTCCTATGCAATTTTTTGTCTCACTTTCTGATCTGTTTTGACACGCAGCAGCCCCCTGTTCTACGTGTTTATAACCTTCTAATTTGCACCTCTGCCACCTCTTTTATTTCTTCTCACATAAGGTGTCTGTATCCTCTCATGATTAAAACTTCTTCAACCTTTGAAAATAGGTGCAAATATTTTCTGAAAGACTTGCAATATTTCTGTAAGGATTTCGCCTTCTAAATGATGGTATGAATATGGACCAATATATCTAGAACAAAACAATATTTTCTCTTGTAAATCTTGTAAGCTGTACCTGGCAAAGGTGGAGTGGATTAAGGCAGGTTTTCTTCAGCATTTGTTAGTCCCTTTGCAGGTGGTAAGGAGGAGGTAACAGCTCTAAGCCCCAGCAGAGAGGATGGCAGAAGGAAGTAGGACATTCCCCTCTCAATGCTTGAGAGCTACTAAGTTTGCTCAGTGACTCTTGTAGGATCACACTGATAATACAGAGCAAGGTAGGATTGTTTCAAGTGAGTTTAGCACTAAGGTAGAGTACTAGAAAGGGTACTCTTAATTTGGAATAGAATTATCTACTCTCAAACTGGCTGGAAAGCAGTTCAGCAGAAGCAGCTGTCTATACAGACATTTTAAACACCATACCTTTTAAACTGAAACTAGCAATATGATATTTGAATAAATCACAAAAGCAAAGACTGGTAAAATATGAAGTTTAGATTTCAGTTATAATATTTTATTGTTTAAATTCTGTTGTTTTATAATTATTTTATTACTGGTCTTTTATTACAGATGCTTTTAAGTGGTGCCATTTGCTGTGTCTGTTGTCCGACTACCCTGGTTTGTATTTCAGTTTTTTAGCTTCTACAGGAATCACTCAAAGTCCACTAGAAACTAGGCAATCCTTTTTGGTGAACTCAGACAAGCTTTCATTCTGGCCCCTCAAGCATATAAATAAAGTGTAGCTTTATAGTAAAAGTTATAAAATCTTCATGATCCGGAACATACAGTAGTAGTGTGTTATGTAATAACACTCTTTCTCCTTCTTGTAGGTCCTCTTGTTCTGCATCACAGCTGCTTTGTTCATGTTCTTCTTCAGGTATGTCACTGGTGTATCTATTTATGTTGTAAAAATTGTTTTGAACAGTGTTTCTTAGAGCTTACTGTTTTTTGGTATTCGTGTGTATATTGTATATTCTTCACTCAAGCTGAATTGAGTGGAGTGCTTTAGTGGCATCACCCAGTGCTGTGAACATAATTGGGCTAAAAGGGAAGTGCTGAGTCTTCTGGAGAATATACTGATTATTTAAGGAATTTCATCTCCTAAATATGACCCTGGAGATCTAACAGTGTAAAAACAACTGAAGTCTGCCTTTCATGGCTCTTTGCAAGAGCTCATGGCAGGAAGATCACCAGAAGATACCATTTTCTGGTAAAAATAGAGGAGAACAGGAAATTCAAATTTTGCCGTCTTAAATAATATCAAATATTTGACATGCATGCAGGTGTAACTACCTTATTTCAATTTTAGAGTAAACTTGTTTCACATGTTTTCACAAGCTATGAATTATATTCCTGTTTTAAAACTTACAGTAGTGGGAGATGGATGAGACACTCATTTTAATTACTTGTTTATCTCTCAGTTTACAATATATATGTATGTCATTTATCTTGTTTCCCTTTAAATACCAGACCTCTCAAATTTTCTTCATTATATCTCAAGTTGGAAAGTTGCTTTTTAACCTTTGACTACAACCCTTTGACTTAGAATTTTCTGCGGCGTGCATCCATCTATGGTTCTGCAAATATGATCCCCTGGTAATTGCAAAACTCTGGAAGCTGCAGCTTGTTTTTCATAATTCCATTACTTACGGATATTGGCCAAGAACAGTCTGTGGATAGAAGAGGGCTGTTAATTTAGGGGATTCGAAGAAGCATTCCTTCTTTCATCTATAACCCATTAAGAACCTTGCATTGGCAGTCTTCTTGCTTTATTTTCTTCTACGTCCCAGAGTTAAGCCATAACAGCCTTGGAGAATTTGACTTGTAAGGTTGAGGTTAGACACCTGTCTGCATGAATGCTGATCAAACGAACTCAAAGCACTAAAATTCTGGTCAAAACTATAAATGTTGTATGATCTTGGAGGAAGCTAATTGTCTCCTAGCTATGTCTTTGGTAATGAACCAGTGTTTTAGAGAGAACCTCCAATCACAGGTCTGCAGAGAGATCTGCAAAAATCACAGAATCCTAGAATAATTTGATCTGAAAGGAAATTTCAAGGTCATCTAGTTCCAACCCCGCTGCCATGAGCAGGGACATCTTCCACTGGACAAGTGCTCAAAGCCCCATCCATCCTGGCCTTGAACATTTCCAGAGACACGGCATCCACAGCTTCACAGGGAAACCATTCCAGTGACTCACTGCCACATGGTATGTCACAGTAAAGAATTTCTTCTGAATATCAAATCTAAGCCAACCCTCTTTCAGTTTGAGGACAATACCTCATCCTATCACTACATGCCCTTGTAAAAAGTCACTCTCCAGCTTTCCTGTAGCTTCTTAAGAGGTAAGAACTGACACAGAGCCCAGAGGTATTTGGTGAATTTTTCCCTGACCTGGCACAACAACACTGGCAGTTGAATGGGCTCCAAACCACTTTCTCTTCTAAAATAGTGATTCCATGCCAAGGCTGATGGAATATCCTGTTGAGCAATCATCAACAACATTTAATTCGTTTCGTCTTTGTGTTTTAACAGAGGAATTAAAATAGAGGGTCAAGTTTAGTTTAATTCTTGGGGAAAAAAAATCTATTTGTAAACACCAATGAATGTAAAGTTGTCAGAAATAATTAGCACAGACTAGTTTTTGAGGTGGGTTTTTTTTCCTTTCTCGGTGTAATCAGTATTGTGAGTAGGACTTCTTCACAGTGCGCTACTTTCCTAAAGAAACCAGGTTTAGAGGGGTCTGGGTGAAAATGCCTCTGGGTATGCACAGAGTCTGGACAACTGCTCAGGGAGAAGAGATAGCAGAAAGGTCACTTAATCAGGCCTCAGAGTTGTCCGTTTGTCTGGACTGGTTGTGACTGTGAGCTGGTTGCTGTCTGAACCTGTATGTGAATTAACCATTGATCCCCTTCAGTAAGATTTTGGACAGCCAAAAATAAATCCTGTGTGGAGTCCCAGGGAAGGCAATCTTTCTGTCTCTGTTGTCATCTAAAGCAGAAAATAACTAGGAGAGTCATTAAATTGCATTTCCTATTTAATGGCTCAAAATCACTTCAGCCTTTTCCTTAATCATAAGTAGATCAAACTGGCAAAATCATGTTCATACTTTTGGAATACATACCTTATTCAAAGTCAGATCTGTTTGGCTTGTAGAATATATTCCCGTCGACTATAAACCACTGTTTACTCTTAACAAGCACTTACTGACCTGAAAAACAGAAAATTCTCTTTTGCATTGTACTTAATCTGTTCCCAGAGTGGCTTTTTGTCCTCTCCACCCAACTGAAATGTCAGCAAAGGTACTGAGAGCAGTAGCAGTCATGGTCACCAAGATCATATATTATCTCTTACATTATTAAAGATAAAATCCTAATATCTATGTGGTGTAATTTGAAGCTTAAAACCTTCCTATAAAGAGACAGTGTAAGTCCACCTCTATGCTATGAAAGTCTGACTGATGCTTGGGAGTCAAATGTTGCATGAAATAAAAGCAAAGTAGTCTTTCTTTTCTGAGTTCATATAAACTGTCTTATCTGAGGTTATCAGGTTCTCTGATCTTAAAAATTGTTGCTGTCCCCAGTAGGTAGCCCTTGTTGGCACTGCATCCCTGACACCTCCAGGTTTGACTAAATTCGGCTACTATTTCTGCTCTGGGTAGTTTTGAGCTGAATTATTTTCCTTGCA
Source organism: Gymnorhina tibicen (assembly GCA_013399875.1). Taxonomy (NCBI): domain Eukaryota; kingdom Metazoa; phylum Chordata; class Aves; order Passeriformes; family Artamidae; genus Gymnorhina; species Gymnorhina tibicen. Next base: position 2,964,188 of record VXAZ01006775.1, on the reverse strand, counting down.
CAGCTTGTACTGTGATGCATGGTAGCTGCATTGGCACTCAGCCAGTGGTGCTGATTGGTAAAGCATGGAAAGCAGAGATGCTCCACAGCATTCACATGGACTTTGGTAATTTTTAAGTAACTGCATACCAGCATAACTTAAGGTGATCTTTGCTGAATCTAAGAGATTAAAAGTTATTTGAGTTGGAAGGTTCAAAACTGTTTTCTTTGTGGAAGAATTGAGCTATGTTCTGTACATCACACGGCTCCCAGGGTGTCTTTCAGGTTGCCATGTTAATAGCAGCCTGTAAAGTTGAGTTCACTTAGTGTGGCTTCTGGAAAGCCAATGCTCTGGTTGACAGTTATCCATTAAAAGAGAAAAAACCCAATATGGCGCATCATTGCAACATGATCATACCTCTCCCTTGGGGTGGGTGTCTTCCTACCCACTCCTACTCTTGCAGGAAATACTGCTGTAACAGATGTGTGAATCTTGGCCTATGGAAGTATAGGCATTGTTCTTCTTGATTTATTTGAATATTTCCTTTTCTAGTATCATGACAATCTCATTATAATGTCCATCTTACATTATTTTCTAAACAATTTCTGTAATAATGGTCTGTTGATGAGGCAGGTGCTTCATACTAGTTGAAAACTTCGCTGAGCAGCCTTGATATTTATCATTAGAGTTTCCCCCGAATTCTCTTGGGCTGTTCAAACGTTATTGTGTCTGCTACAGGACAAGAAAATGAAGGTGCTAAATCTCAGGTGTTAAGAAGTGAGGTTACAGAACTGAAATAGTAAAAGGAAAAAACAGGAATAATTACGCCGGAATAGATAAAGTGAGAGGAGAGTCAGAGTGAAAGGTAAATTCAGAAAAGCAATACAGAAAGTAAGACAGAAAGTAGGAAGAAGGAAGGAGAGAGTGACTGAAGAGGAAAGAAAAAAGGTCATGTCAGGAGACAGGACAAAAAATAGAAGAATATCCTAGGAAAAAAGCAGTTGAAATGCAGATGATAGGTTTACAAGCAACAGAGTTATATTTACAGACAGAGGAAGCATATTTTAGTGCAGTATTTTTTATTTCTTCTCTTCCATCCTCGTCTTGTGGTACCTTTCTCCTAACTTGGACCTCTGTTTTTACTCAAAATGCTTCTGCTCCACTCCACTGGAAGTGATGAAATTAAGATGCATTACTCATTTGTGGATAGCTGTAGTATACACAGTATGGTGGAACCCGACATATGTACATTTAATTCACACATATATGCAATCACAGTAGAAACAGGATTGTTCCCCTTCCATCCATTTTTGCCTAAGGATCTTAGATGCATAAGTGTGTCTAGGGAGAGGAATGTTCTCATATCTGTAGGATATTATCTGAAGGAATTATTTTTTAGGTGATACTGAACTCCACTGGGTCTCAGTATTCACCGCTTACTCAAAAAACCCAGTAGTTTGTGGTGTCATCTGATGTCTTTGTGTCATCTGATGTGTTGTGAGTAGGACTTCTTCACAGGGTGCTACTTTCCTAAAGAAACCAGGTATTGAGGGATCTGGGTAAAAATAGTTCTGGATATGCACAGAGTCTGGCCAACTCTAGTTCCCTTCAGGGAGAAGAGACAGCAGAGAGGTCACTTGATCAGTCCTCAGAGACCATTCTTAAAGTGTCTTGTAATAAAAGTACACTTTTCTTTAATGCTTTTAAAATTGAAGTTTGCATGTAATTAAGTTTGTGGGTAGAAAGGTTTTGATTATACCATGGTTTCATGCCATCTTATTTCAGTTTGAATAATTCATGGTACTGTCCAGAATACTCTTCTAGAGTAATGGGATAGAATGAAGTGGAGAAGCAGGAGGGATCCTACAGTGTGTAAAATAAATATTTGTAAAACACAGTGAAATTGTTTTAGTAGCAGTTTCATTTTGAATATTACACGAGGGATTTTTTGGAAGGGTGATGCAATGGCTGTGCATTTTCGTGCTTGAAGAAATCCACATAATATAAAACTTGCAATCTCTGTACAATAAATGAACACCTACATAGAAATCCTATCCATATAAACTTAGAAAATCCCACAATTTGGGTGAATATGTGTTGGCAGACTACAGTACTGGTTGCTATAGTAGTTAATCCTTAGACCATAAACTACCAGCTTATAATATGCACACGTTAATTCATCTGCTCTGAACCTTAGAAAGCAAAGCTCCACCTATGAGCTGAAACCAGCTATTTAGAGAAGCTGGATGTTTCTGATGATTGATTGATCATAAATTGAGGATGAAGGATGCCTTCTCTAGAGGTAAATACTAAAGTGTTGTTTTCTGAAACAGTAATTTCAGACAATCTGAGGTTACTGCTGTGATTTCACAAAGCAGGACATCGTGTTTTTCAAAACTCAGGATTTGCATAGCTCACAACAGAAAGCTCTTGATCTTTTAATGTTTATATATTATGTGCTGATTAAAAATGGCTAATGAAAAGAACCTCTAAGAAATGCAGATGCAGTGCCATATACTGCTACTGAAGTAGAGTACTGAAACTTGTGTAAAGTCACTGAAAACCGTTGAGAAAGGTCCTTTTGTTCACAGAGCCCTTTATGCTATCTTATTAAGGAAATTCTAGCCTCCCAAATTACAGCTATTTGCTCTTCTTTCTCTGTGAAACACATATCCTGTAATTTATTCAATATTTTCGACATGATATTTCAAAGTGCCTTTATTTTCCTTTAAAAATGTGTGGTACCAGCGCCATGTTAGTCTCTTGTTTAATCACCTAAACTGCCTTTTGTGCTGAAGAAACTGCTTGAAAGATGTTTTTGCCTTATAATTCTACTTTCCTTCTACAGTAGAATCAGCAAGCGTAACAGTCGGAGTTGCTATTATATGGATTTAATATCAAATAATCTTCCCCTTTCTTATAAAGATTATTTTGGAGCCTTTTCCATTTGCTGTAAAATTACAGGAGTGCATTAAAAGTCCTCTTCTGTTGAATTATTAGGTAATAAATCAGAAGAAAAAAACAGATGAGGATTTTTTTCCATGTTTATGTATGTTTTTTACTGTCCTTATATAAACATCTCAAAGTTAGTGATTCAAAGCATTGTTTTGGTAACTGTCATGAAGCTTGATTTCTGAGGTATTTTGGATGACCTGGTGAGTAGATGAAAACATTCAGCCTCCTAAGAAATGCTATAAATATCAGTTTGCTCTATTTAGTGTGAGCAAAAGTAGAACACAGATTGCAGGAGGGAGTTGGGGATGAGAAGATAACCTTCTGGGTTAACTCGGGCACTTCTGGCAGAGACCTGCTGCTGGACTTGCACAGACTGGGTTCAAATATAAATATGGGTAAAAGGTGAAATAATCCATGTTCTGTTTATCTACCAATAGAATAAAAAGTGAAAAAGGATTTTTACTTTTTTTCTTTTCATGAAACATCTTTTTTGTTCTCTCATAGTCTTTTGCCAGACTTCCACTGCATTGTAGTTTTCTATTCTTTTGGTCCCTGAAAACGTGCTATGCCATATAGTACTTTTGGGTTTGGTTTGAAGGGAAGTTTTGTGGATTGTGAGTTTTGTGGAGCTCTGGTCCGAACTCTCTGCTACATTCACAGGAGAGGGAGCCTGATCTGCTCAAGCTAATGCTGGACCCACATCTGTAGTTCAGAAATGTTAAAGATGCATCTTAAGCATACTTTTATTCGTGCAAGAATTCGAGATTTTTACATTTTCGTACAGGTAGGAAGAATATCTGGACCTAGAGATTTTACAAAGAAAATGTATATTTAGGGTGGAAAATTGTAGTGTCCAGCAGGATTAAGGGGAGCACCTTTACTTGGTTTTTAAGCTTCTCCTGACACTCTTGCACCTTCATTGTTTGCAGTGGCTGCTATACAATATCCATGAGCAAATCCCACTTTTTCTGTGTTCTTATATTTGCAGATGCAAATCATTATTTCTCACCTATTCATTTGGGTAGTACTGGAGGAAGAAGACAACGGTAGTATTCATAAAATTAGAAAAATCAGTTTTTATCCCCAAACTAGCATCAAAGAGAACATTACAACAATTAGATCTTTAACATGTCTCTAGGGCCTGTTTACAAGACTCATCTTCAGCTTTAGGGACCTGTCTCAGATACTTAAGTTAGGAAATAGGAGGGAAAAATGGGCAAATCAAGAGGGCAGTTCCCATCTTGTGTAGGTTTAACTTATATTGCAGAGCTCTCTAACTGATGAGGTAGGTGGTTGTGCACCAAACTGTATAGTTTGTATAGTTCTAGCTGGAATACATCTAGGCTAACATTTTTCTTTAAAGTTACCTAGAGACCCTATTAAAGTTATTCTGAGGGATGGTAAATTACCTTGTGTTCTGCTAATAAGAGCAAAAAAATGAAAGGGGCATTTAAGTATTGATTTTTATGGGGTATTGCCAAAGTTTTTGGATGGAAATTACAGGAAAAAGACATCATAGAACAAACTTCTCTCCTGCTTGGAAAAAATATGTGAAACATTTGAAAATCTCCTTCTGAGCTCTAAATAAAATTATTGTAATTTTTACAGTAATATAAAGTTCAAAACTGCAGTAAACTGCAGTGATCTCTTTAGATCCTTGTCAAGAGGAAAAAGTGAAAGTATTTATACTTTCTTTGTGTCCTAGAGATGCATCTTTGGAACTGGAAAGGTTTAAATTTGCCATTATTTATTTCTGTCTTTCAAAAAGTACACGCCAATTTGGTAACAGTATTTCAAGTATTGCTTTAAATTAGAGATTTGTCATGTCATGTTAATTTTACATAGTTTTTTTTCTAGTACCTTTACTTGAGAAAGAATGTGTTAACAATATGTTAAGTTTAGTGATTAGAATATAGTATTTAATATTCCTGTTTGCCTTCTGAATATATGTGTTTGTGATATTGAAATGTTACTGGAGCAGACTTAGTCTTAAGACTAAGTCTTAAGGAGTTATTGGACTAATTTCCTGAAAATATCCTGAGAGGAAACTTCTGACATTTTGATGATGATGGTTGATCGTGACGCCTGCTGCATTTACAGTTTCTCCCAAGGAAATGCACACCACATCAGCCTTTAATCCTTGCACTCATTCTTTTATGGCCAGCTGCGGTATGGCTGTCACGCCAAGCCAAGCAGTGTCACCATGTCCATGCCTACCCCCAGAAGAGATGCAGACTGCATGTCCATATACAGGAAACTAAACCAAACCTGAGAGCCTGTACTGCAAGATTTAGGTGTCCAAAGGGATAAGCAGAAATATATTTACAATATTTTAAACACTGCTTCTGTTAGTAAGATCAAAGCAACTGTTACCTGGTGCCGAGCCGTGCAAGTGTCATCTCTGCCTCCCCCCATCCGAGCCAGCAGCTCCGCAGTCTCCTGAAAAGCAGGTGAGAGTGTAGGAAAGGTGAGATAGAGTCACAGTGACAGTGTCACTATCAGCAGAGACAGATGATTAGCATTGCTTTCTCAGAGTTGGGATCGATTGTGAGGAGTGGTGGTGGGAGGCAGGGTGAGGGAAGGGACTGGGAGGAGGCTCCGTATGGGGTTGTGTGTGGTGGGAAAACAAACGCTCCTGAGTGCCTTTCAAAATACTTTTTTCTTTGGATCCTCTTGGGGATAAATGATGGGTTACACTGAGTTCCAAAGCTGGCTGCTTCCCCTTGACCTGCTCCTGTTATCAGATGCACTGCTTGACCAGAGAAGAAAAGAGAAATGGGAGGAGGAGAGGTAGGACAGTATCCTCAGTGCAGGTGTAAGAGGCCAAGCAGGACAGGGTTTTGACTGGCCATGAACCAGCTGTAATTAAAGGAGTAGGAGAACATGGGTGGTTGTATTATTAGGGCTATAGTGCAGCTTTTTGTCTTTGGGTTTACCAAAGCTCTTCAGATAAAGTACATGCTTAAAAGCATAGTGGATCATCAAAGTAACTAATTTGCAAGTCATCAGGTCATTTCTTTCCTTTTTTTGTTTCTGCCTCTTGATCTGACAGAGAAACATTACATACTTTTGCAGCATGCTGTCTAACTCTGTTTTTATACGTCTAAGCAGTACCTAAATGTTATCTGTATCAAATGATAGCCCAGAATAAAGGTGGTCATTGTCCTTATCCCTCCAATCCCTTGAACCACCTTTCTTGTTATAGGAAGTTTGCCAGTCCCAGTACATACTATTTTTCACTTTGTCTTTCAAGTTGAAAAGCTAATAGTGGATTTAAATGAGTAGGCAGGTATTTTATTGTAGTATTATACCCTTGTCTTCAAACTAGCTCTGTTCTTGAAGGCATGAGCTGTGGTTAGGTCAGGTCCGAATAAGGAGAATTAAATGTGTGGGCTGAACTTTGGTTAGTTTGCATTTTCCCTATGTTAAAGCATGCTGCTCCTGATTCCTGCAGTCTGCAAAAAGGCTGCAGAGTAGGCTTTTTCAGCTGCCAGCAAGGGGAGAAAATTATGTTCTGTTTATTTCCTGTCTTTCCTATCTTTTTTTGTGGTTGTAGTTTTTCATATTGAGATATGCTGGTACATCTGTTTAATGGTCATACACATGTCAAAAGTCAAGAAGATGCTTTAAAGCATCTTTAAAGCATGTGACTTCTCTTTTGTTGGGCTTCACTGCTTTTAAAAAGAAACAAAACCCCTTTTACACTTAATTCAGATGTCCTGCTTAATTGCTTCCTGCGGATTAAGTAGTACCAATGATTTTACAGCTATAGGGAAAGAAATGAATAAAATTTGATAAAAGTATCAATGGTTTCCATTGCCACACTGAATGGTACACGTGCCAATTTGCATGCTAGGAAATAACTGAAATAGGGATTTTAGTAGTGTGCATACACTATTAAAAATGTAACTAAATAGCCTACAGAAACAACGTGTTTCTTTAGAAGTTAAAATGGAACATGAGTTATTACCAATAGTTCATTACATTTGCTAAATCAGTAAGTTTACTCTTGTATAGAAAATACAAACTTTTGAATGTAGTATGAAGAGATTAATTTACCATGTTTGGTCACTTTTAGCCATATGGTACATAGAGTCCTGGAATGTATTTAAACGTCTTCTTTCCAACAGTAAATCTTGTCCTCGTCTTAACAGATTGCTTTACATGTAGCTGGATCCAGTTGCACAGCCTCCTCAAGAGAGGAAATGCATTGCCTGCAGACAAGAGGTACAAGAATTACAGCTGTACAATAGGGAGTATTTTTCCACCATTATCACTTTTCAGTGGAGATTCTTTTTCAGATACGTAACAGTGACTCAATGAACCAGGAAAGTGTTTACCTGCAAGGTGATCTGGTGGTAACAGGAGAAGCTTTTGAGGGCTAAAATTTCAGGCGTCTCTGTCCAGAGCCATCCCCAATGGAAGAAAAAGAGGGTCTCCTCCCCTTCTTTGGGTTTTGTCAGTCAATCACAAAGGGCTTTTGTACTGTTAGCATATTGATGTGTCTGAGCTTTGGCTGTTTATCATCTTCCTGTCATCCTTAAATGCAAAATAAAAGAAAGGAAATAGCTTCTGGTTCTCAGGCTTTGAGAATAAACTGCTTGTGGCTGCTGGGGACCTTGTCGTCCCAGCTGCCCTGGAATGCCTTCTGTGGGGATGCGATCACTGGCACTGCTTCACATCGCCCGTGTAGCTCCCAGGCACTGGCCAGAACAAGGCTGATATTACAAGTCAGATGATGAAAAAGCAATTGAGGTTCACAGATTCGGTTTCTGTCTTTGATCCTGGCATTAAAGTACCAAGCTCTGTGAGTGGAAGTATAGTGCAGACAAGATTTCTGGTCGCTTTAATCCCACTGCTAAAAAGATCCATTCACAGGACATAGGGATTGGCTTGTATTTTTGCAGGATTTCAAAACTGTTAGATGTATTTTGTCTGTGTTTATTGCCAACACTACAAGCAGCTAGGTTTTTTTTTCCTTCCTTATTTAAAATTATTTTTCTGTAAGATTTTTCTTATTTATAGTATACTATAGTATAGTGTACTGTATAGTAAAGATTTGGCAGCTAATTGACTTGCCCTTTCACATACATTTGAGGCACTTTACATACAGAATACTAAGAGAGAAGATTTAAGTACCCTGCCAATGGTCAAAGACAAAATTTGTGTGCCTTTGAGCCATAGAGTTCCAGTCCAGTTCTTAAATCACAAGGCTATCTCTCCTGCATTCCTTTTACAGGACATAATTTAACTTTAAAAAATGGGGCATGGTACAGAATTGCTGCCAGAGAATTAGGTAGGAAGTAGTATATAAACAGCCTGTATAGAACCATAGAAAGAGGCAAGAGACAAGGATGTTATGCAGGACAGTGTTGAATACTTTGCGCAAGTCCAGGCAGGTGACATCACTTGTTCTTTCTCTATCTACCACCACTCTAACCCCATTGTAAAAGGCCACCAAATTTGTCAGGTACAATTTGCCATTAGTGAAGTCGTGTTGGCTGTCAGCAATCACCTCCTTGTTTTCCATGTACCTTAGCATAGTTTCCTGGAGGATCTGCTCCATGATCTTGCCAGGCACAGAGGCAAGACTGGCTGGCCTTTGTTTCCTGGGTCTTCCTTTTCTTCTTTTTTAAAAGTGGGAATTTTGTTTCCCCTTTTCCAGTCACTAGGAACTTCACTGACCTGCCACAACTTCTCAGATAGGATGGAAAGTGGCTTAGCCACTTCATCTGCCAGTTCCCTCAGGATCTGTGGATGCATCTCCTCAGGTTCTATGCATTTGAGCACCTTCAGGTTCCATAGATGGTCTTGAACTTGATCTTTTACTATACCAGATGTCTCTTCCCTCTCCCAGTCCCTGACTTTCCCTTGTGCAACTCTGGCAGTTTTGCTGGATCACTTGATGATGAAGACTAAGGCAAAAAGGTCACTGGGTACCTCAGCTTTCTCCATATCCCAGGTAACCATGTCTCTCATGTCCTTCTAGAGAGGGCCCACATTTTCCCTTGTTTTCTTTTTATCACCAATGTACCTACAGAAGCTTTTCTTGTTGTCCCTGGTGTCCCTGGCCAGATTGAATTCTTTCAGGGTTTTAGTTTTCCTAACCTCATCCCTGGCTGCTCAGGCAATCTCTCTGTATTTCTTCCAGGCTACCTGTTCTTGCTGCTATCCTATGTAGGCTTCTTTTTTTTTGTTGTTTGAGTTTGCCCAGGAGCACTTTGTTCATCCATGCAGACCTCCAGGCATTTTTGTTGTACTTCCTCTTTGGGATGCATCACTCCTGAACTTGAAGGATGTGATCCTTGAGTATCAACCAGATTTTTTGAGCCCTTTTTCTCTCCAGGGCTTTATCCCCAAACAGATCTCTGAAGAGGCAAAAGTCTGCTCTCCTGAAGGGTGTTGAGCTTGCTGTGTGTGTCCTCCTTGCTGCTGTAAGGATCTTGAACCTCACTGCTTCATGGTCACAGCTGCCCAGGCTGCCCTTGAGCTTCACATTCCCCACCAGCCCCGTCTTGGTGAGAACAGTGCAGCATAGCTCCTGTCCTCATTAGCTCCTCTATCACTTGGAGAAGGAAGTTATCATCAACACATTCTGTACTCTTTATTTCTCTTGTTTTCTTTGCTGTCCCAGCTCCTTGGCTTAATTTCTTGTGGCCATCTGTTGCCTGTCAGTTCTTCCTGGTTTTGCTGCTGCTGCTCTCTTAGGAATAGTTACCTAGTTTTGCTGAGCTGAGGGTCTGTGTAGTTGCTTGTTTAAATTAGAGAAGAAAAATATTCTCCTGACATTAAAAAAGGAAAGAAGAGATCCCTTTGAGAAGCAGTTAGGAAAAATTTAAGAACCATCTATGTATTTACAAAATTCACCTGTGAAAGGAGGGTCACACCAAGAAATGAACTATTATTCTTAGAAGATGGATTTAGAGTTCAGAAATCCCTGCTTGTCATTTGAATGTTACCTGTGTCTGTTTGATTGCTACAGTCCTTTGTGGTGAAACTGAGCGGTTGCAGACACCAGCGTGGCCATGAAATACAAGTCCTGAACTGGTAACTCACACTCATCACATGTTTCTGATTTGATAGCAGACAGGGCAGAAAATCTCCGTTTCATGAAAAGCAGAAGGCAATTACATTACATTAGAGTCTACATGTTTTGGTGTGTATTTTTAAAATAAATAGTCTTTCTGTTTATGTAAGGGCTGCATGTGATCAAGTATTTTACATGTAACTACTGTGCAAATTGAATATATATTTGTAGTCTGCAGACTGCAGTCCCAAATATGGCTTTTAGCATATGACATTCGTATTTCATTTTAGAAGAAGGCATATTTTTAACTACAGGCATTGGAAATACTTGGAATTCTATTCCAGTGAGCTAATTGCTGACTAGAATAGGAAAATAAGAGCTACTTTGTGGTTAGATGCTTGTGGTCTTTCTTTTGGCTTTTGTCCCTTAGATAAAATATCAGGGAAAGCACAGTAATGGATAATGGCATCTATCAGTGTACCCTGGACATAATTTGAAGCCTGTCAAATGTCTGCTACTTTATAAACATTGATTTCCATAGTTCTTCTTCATTCTACCATCTGCTTATTTGGTTGTAAGAGTATAAATTATGTCATAGATGATTTTCACAGACATGCTTCAGTTCATAAAGTCTCAATTTCACAGAAAAAGAAACTGCTGCAAAAAAACCCAGCTTCTTCTGTGAAACTGAGACTTTATGGGCCAGTTCAAGTATTCTGAAGAATGAGACATTCTTTATTCTCTTTCATATGTTTGATATATTGACTAGAAACCATACTGAGGAAAGGTTTCCAGTCTTACATTTTTTGCCTAACTAAACCTTACCATGAACTAACCAGATCTGATTAATATAATAACAAACTCTAATTCAGAATCTGACTCTACTCTTACTCACATTAATAGCAAATGGTTCTCATCATCAGGTGAAGCTATGGTTAATTTTAATTGATTTGTAAAGAACTTTGATTTCACTTATGCTGTGAATAAGATAATTTTTATAAGTAAATAGGAAGTGAGGAAAAACCTGAAAAAATTTTAAGTCATTACAGTCATATTTGAGTATTTGCTCAAAAGAGTAAGATTAGTGCCTTTTAGATTTATGTCTATGTTTTTTAAAGTAGGTAGAATACCTTAGGTGTTTTAAATAGTAATTTTCTGATGTGCCAGAGGTTTTTTTCTCTATAAATTTGAATGAAGACATACTTAATTTTTTTCAATGAGACATTATAGTAGTGTTTAGCTCAGGATCATGCAAATGTCAAAAATTCTGTCATGATTCCTCAAATACACTCTTTGAAGACACTTAGAAGAAACAAGGAGGTGAATAACAGTGTGCACAGTTATTGGTGAAGAATGAATTGTGTCAAGTCAATCTGGCTTCCCTCTGTGAAGATTAGAGGCTTTGTTGATTCAGAATTAATAGAGGATATCATATATCTTCAGTAAGTCTTTAGACAGACTCTCATGTGACCTTCTCATAGGAAAGGCCTGAAAGTACACTGTGGAAAAAACCCTCCTACTTAAAACTGGATGAAAAACCCAAGTACTGAATTTACCATTGGAGTGGAAGTATTATCCAGGGATAATTGGTTCCATCCACAGATTTAATATCAAGTTCTAAGTTATCATCCTGGTTATTATTGAAGTTGTTGAACAACAAGACCAAACCTGTCTTCCAAGATCTCTGGCTTTATCCACAGATTTAATAAATATGTCATTCAGAACAATTTGGTAAATTGGAAAATACTCCCAAAATGTACAGTGCAAATTGATGGATGGTTCTGCACTTTAGAAGAAAGAACTGTACAAATGGGGAATTTGGAACCTCTTCATGGGTCACAATTCTTCACTGCAGTGTGTAGGACTTAGATGGCAACCTGAACATGAGTCAAAGTACTGGGATGTGGAAAACAGGAATTGTAATTGGGTGTATGTGGCTGATGGCTGGATGGACACAGCCAGAGAGTTGTGGTCAATGACTCTGTGTCCAGGTGGAGGCTGGTGATGAGTGGTGCCCCACATGGCTCTGTTACTGCTCTTCAATATCTTCATCAATGACATAGACGGTGAGACTGAGTGCACGCACTTCCATCCCTGGAAGTGTTCAAGACCAGGCTGGATGGGACTTTGAGCAACCTGGTTGTCTTGGGGTGACTTTATGCTGTTGTATCCCCTATCACTGCTCTATGCCCAGACATGATTTCTGAGCCTTTCTATGCCTTTAAAACTGGATGCAAGAGAGAGAGAGAAAAACTGAG